>JANTCA010004453.1:0-45384 GCA_024741275.1 Chironex yamaguchii
TATCTATCTATCTATCTATCTATCTATCTATCTATCTATCTATCTATCTATCTATCTATCTATCTATCTATCTACGTGTTTATTGCCGCCAATCAAATAAAATTTTTTTGGACTTCGCCCTACAAAGCTTCAAAGTTAATGAATTGGACTGTTCATAATTGACATAAATCTGTTTGGACGCACGTAAATATTTCTTTATATGGTCGACTTACTGTAATTATCATGGTTATTAGGCTTAGAAAATGTTAAGAAAAATTTAGGGTGAGTTAAGTGCCCTTAATCCAGTTGAGTGGAAAAGTAGCCTGCAGAGTGCTATAGATTCGGAAAGGTACATCCCTCTTTTCAACCTTTTTAGTGTAAAGGTGCTCTATGCTAGGTTTATGCTAGTCGTTTTCCGATAGCTAACATATTTTTTCCCTCCATCTGGTCTTTATAAGACAGAACCTACGCCATTTAACTTGTTGTAACCAGACCCCGATAAAGCGCTCGTTAGTTCACTCCAAGCTTGCGGAAACTTTAACCGAAGTGTAATCTTCTTTGCTACCAGTTTTACGTATTGATATAGTTAATTTTCATGTTTTGGAACATCCCTGCTTGGAACAAAAACTTGTCAGATGTTTGATCTAGGGATCAACTCTGAAGACAGCGAATATTATCAGTGGTTACTATGACAACTAACATATTTGTTACGATTTTCTACATCCAAAAAATGTTTTGCGGCAAACGATGAGCTTGCGAAAATTGAGAATCACGGAAGCAATCGTTATTTTTAATCCGACGCACAGTCGGTCTTATCAGCAAATGACCGTCTCTCAGTAACACTTAGAAACGAAACAATTCTCTTACAACGTTTTAAGAAACCTAGAATTACTTTCAGTTCAGTTTCAACGAATCGAACGTCGGTCAAGTTGTTGGCAAGGCAACTTTCATTTAAAAAGTAAGTAAATATTATTGAATTATGCACTGTTACGAATCCATTTTCAAAGGTCTTTATTCGTGGCTTTTAGAATGGCGACATAATTGACCAACGTTTGACCGGCATTTCCAAGGAAATTTAACCCTCAAAATGTAAAGCCCTTAAGTTTTTTAAAGAGAAAAATGGTAATTTTTAAGGAGACACATAAATGTATCTTATGTCGTGATCAACTTTAACAAATTTAAGGTGATTTAGTGTAGATTTTAATTTAAAACGCAATTATAGTGTGAAATAAATTTTATTTACACATTAAGGACGTGTTTCGTGGTCTGATAAAGATGACGAATTAGCTCTACTGTCGACTCCAGCTCATGATATCAAGGACTTGAAATGTCCTGCACCAAATATAGGTTTATATATACATTAGACGTCTTAGATAAAGAACGAAATTTTTCAGTTTTAAAAACATGTTTTGACTGAACTCTCGTCAATCTACAATAAAGTTTTTCTGAAATTTTTATTCTTTTCTCAAAGCAATCAAGACAATACACATTATCCTTGCATCAAAAAATCGTAATCAAATTTAAAATTTTCTTTAAAATATGCCAAAGAAAAACGTTACTTACGACAAAATGATCATTGATACAACAAGAACAAGTCAATACGATAACATCTAATTACAATAAACGTTCAGGGCCAAGTGCAATGTTAAAGCTAAAAAGAAAGAGTTAAATTTACATGTTAAAGCTATTTGTTACGTGAAAGCCATTGTCTATGGCCTGTTCCATTGTCAGTTAATGCGAGGATGTAGCAGGCCCTAAATGGTTAAAGCTCTCCAAGATACAGAAATTTTTGCAAAGTTGTGTGCCTTTAGAAGATTGAAAATATGTGAGTTCCTATCCCTTATGAGGTTTTCCCTCGAGCTACTCTTTCATGGTTAGCAATAAACAAATTGGCAAGAACTGGGAAAGTGGTAAGCAACATCTAGCTGGTCAAAAATAACTTTTTCCATTCCAAAAATGAACATATATTTAAGTTTGGTACCACCAATTTTGATATTAGGGTTATCACGAGCAGTTTATTCTACAACTAGATCAACTAACTCTTGAGCAGACTTTCGACATCATACCTATTTAACACTTGGTTCTCTTCATTGTGGTGATCGTTTTTTCCAATCCCCATGTCTGTTGCTGCTTGTCGGACTTCTTTCCACGACCTCCATCTTGCTCTGTTTCCCTCTGTCTCCCTCACCCGATAAGTCACTGGGCCTCCCATAGACTTTCAGCCAATGCAGTCACATCGCCGTCTTCACCTCCTGTTGCCTTGGCCACCATCACAGCCTGGTTTGATAATTTTGGGTCTTTGGTATCTGCAACATGGTTTTTTACTGACGCGGGCTGTAAGCTCAAACCCAGTCCTCCCATTCTCAACGCATCATAGGAGGATGGGAGGTAGGACAGCTTGGTGTCAGACCACACCCTGGCGCTCCCCTCCCTAGAGAACAGGGTCTTCTGACAGGGTGTCCTTCACTTATTGGTTTATGACCCCCAACCTTAGTAGCCAACCTTCGGCAACCCTTAAGTGGGAGGCCGAGACTAATCTTGTTATCGCATCAGCCACTCGCTCCTGTGCCGCTTCCGCCAAGACCGCAGTTACTCCCCTACCCCATATCCCGGAGAACATCCACATAACGTGGAGAGGAGGTGTGGCACAGGAGTTTAGCTGCACCTCAGAGACAAGCAAAGTTAATTGAAGGTGAGGGCTCTGAAGCAGCAAACTATAATTGTGATGTTTTTGGTAAGCTGTTAATATCCCTGACAAAAGAAAAAGTATCTTTAGCACAATAATCGATAATAATATGTGGTTGTAAAAGACTACATAGGAACTGTACAATATCATACTTAAATATATTAATCAAAGATATAATGGGACAAGAGGAAGAAGGGTCTCGGTCATGCGAAACATTCTTTGTTTGGAAGACTGTCAATTCTGGCAGGTTGAGATTCATTTGGATATGCGTTATCATAAATTTGACTGTCAATCTACACTTTGCTCTTAACCCCACTGAGTAAACGTTGTAGCGTACCTTCGAGTAACAATGTGGTATCTCTGTCAGGTTTCCTAAACAGAACACAGAATTCTTCGATTTTCGTTTAATTTTTACTGCAATCATTTGGTATAGAAAGCTGGTGGATATTTAATCCTACTTCCCATGCGACAAACTTCTCATCAAAATGTTTTATTCTATTCCACAAGCAAGAGCCGCTTAAAAATATGATTGAACTGTAACAGTTATTTCTGTTTTGTTGTCTTTTAATAATAATTATTTACACGCAACACCATTACTTTGTAAATTTATGATGAAGCAAACCACTGTTTAATAGAGAGGCATAGTAACTGTATCCTGTACCACAAATAATTCAGAGGATACAATCCACAGAGAAATAGTTGGTTTGCTGAGAACGAGTACTGTGTTATAATGCTCCAGACGAATCCGTCATTTAGAAGTTGAATACGCTGGTTTTTGTGCTCAGTGTATTTCGAACTTTTCAGGCAGATGCTTGCTAAAATTATTCGCCTCTTGCCATTACGATATGATACCTATCATTTTGGTCCAGTTTTTGTAAATAATGGCGAAAAAAATCAAGGGTGCTCAGAACAGTTAACACGTTGCCATTCAACATAATGCGCAGTCTTTGTTTATACCAACTTACGTTACTGTATCTAATCGTCTTGTTATTTCTAGATTTTAAGAAGAAAATTACTAAGTGACATGCGATCATTGCTTATTTTTTTATTAACAAGAACAGTAATATCCTATCGCCTTTCGTATCTTTGTAGAAATAAACCTTAACCCAACAAACCTACAAGTTATTCTTTTATCAGCTGTGCCGGCTTTGCAAAAAATTTGCTCTCCGATTAAGAATAGGTTTCTTTTGTTTCCTAAACGGGCCACAGTCTTAACCTCTACGACATCATCCAACCAGTTCACGTTTAGCATTGTTGCACAGGAACAGTATTCGCTTTTAATCTGAAAAAGTTATTGTTGATTTGCTATGATGTAGAGACGTGGGTCTAGGATGCAAAATGCCTATATCTTTAACTTCTTGAAGAAGAAGAGATCAATCCTGTAAAATAGTTAAGATTGATATCGATTCCAAGACTTGACCTCTTTGAACTTTTCGGATGTCGTACGTTTCGTTTTAAAAAAGATGCTCGTACCTAGAATAAGGAAAGTGAGGGTAACAGGGTTATATCGGAGAATATTGAAAACTACGAACGTCGTCTTGTTTGATTTCAAGTCTTAGTTCTATTTCCTACGGAACATTACAGATCCATTGGTGAATTCTCAGCCTGGGAGACCTTAGTCACGCGATATTCTTGCTGTACGGCTCAAGGTTCCTTGGCAGGTCATGTTGTGGAGAGAATTGGCATGAGAACAGCGCGATCGCGAATTACGCCACTAGTCCTGGGTATTGATATTGTGCAGGGGGATAACTGTAAAAGATAAACAAAAGAGGGCAAAATAATGGTAGTGTGTAACTATATATTATTCCTTTGAATCACTAAGACTTTTTCCAGCAACTTCTAAGTTTATGCTTGATTCCTGTATCTTAGGTAATGTAAACACCTAATGAAAATAAATATCTGACGATGCAATAATAATAAAATTAACTTCTTATTTTGTGTACAAAATGTTGCAACAGTGCAAATCGTGATGTTTCGCAATAGAAATATCACCATAGAATAAAGTGTTCTTTGCTAACTCCAGAGTACAAGTTATAAAAATTGTCTTGGCACCATGTCAAGCAACGCTGTTTAAGGTAAACGATGCAACCAGACAACTCATAGAAAGGAGACTCACGGATTAAGCAAAGAGAATCATCGTCAGCAGCAGAAATACCTGATTAAGGAAGATTGAACTTTCCTAATGAGCAAGAAGACAGACCTTAGGACGACATAATCTCACAAGGTTTCTTCTTCACTCAGTGTGATTCATTATCATCAACTTATCCGAATCCTCTTTGGCCTCAAACTAAAAAAAACATGGCTAAAAATATTTTTAATTTTAATATTCGCGATGTCAACAATACTCTGCCGCCAGAAGTTCAATTTTTCTAAGTAAGGCTTTACTGCTCCTCACTTTGATGTGCGAGTGTCACCTTTATGTAGTTTCTGGCGGGAAAATCTAACTTGAACTAGGTTGCTTTACGTGGCGTCATACCTCTGCTTTGAAATTGATCACCTCTACCTTAAAAGAGTGCCAAGAACACCCTTATCTGTTAACTGAAAATGGATTACGACCAAACCTTCTCCCGTCTTTATCTAATTAATACGATAATTCAAATATGTACAATGATGCTCTACGCAAACAATAAAAGTACCTTTATGTTATGCGAGAGTTTGGAAAATAAACACGAAAAGTTAATTCGTCAAACTATCAGTATGCACTCCAGAAAATTCACTGATTTTATTACCTCGTTAAACGATTTAGAAAACGACAACAATAAAAGAATTAGATGGTTGGGCAAATCATGTTGGCCACAAAAAACATTTTGTTTACCGTTTGAAATACAGAGTGAACAACAAAATTTTAAATCAAATCATTGCAATTTGTTAGCATTATTGAATGTTGAATGTTAATTTTGCTACATCATGCGTAGATGCAAGGAGTCAATTGCAAATTACAGTAGTCATCAGTGGGCAAGAGTACGTGAACCAGATACTTTTCAATCTCGAGTGGACAAATCATTGACATTTGGCATAAAAAAAGATCTGTTCCAATACAGCCAAAGCTTTTTCTAACTGATAAGCCAATCCTACCTGTAAGACAGGGAGAATTTTTTCATTACTCGATTCATCAATTTGACTTTGAAGTGTCTAATCAGATTCACAAATCGGAGCTCACTCACACTGTTGAAGATGTAATGTATTGTTAAAAAGTGATCAGCTTCCCTTACATCTCCAAAATAAGTTATTGCTTTACCACCGCTATCTGCATGTAAACATCTCTAGACATCCATTGGTTGCTGACCTCTCTAAGACTTGGGTATCTGAACTTCTTGATAACGTTGTCTCTGATTACCTCTGTAAATGGTTCGAAATACCAATCTCTGGAATTCTTAGCAGGATCTTTCTTTCTATCAACAAATTTAGCTTAAGTATCTATCTCCCCTCCATTAAATAAGGTAATTGTCAGTCTCGTAATGCTCTAAGAGCATCTCCAAACGAGGATATAAAAGAGCTATGCAAATCCAAATGGCATATTTACAAATATTCAGTATAATGTCTATAAGAAAAAATAAGATGTTCTTAAAGACATTCTGTATTGAGTCAAAGTCAAAGTTCATTCCCACGCCATTTTTGGTGTATAGGGCGGCGTCTATCTCTGTTTTCTTAGCCTTTGGGGTTTGGGGCCACACAGCTATGCAAACACAATGAATGCTACAGTAGGAGGCTGGCCCGGTGGTAGTACTGTGTGTTTGGCATGGGTACCGACCTCAAAAACACCTTATGTTGCAGGGCTTCTTGTTCTTACAACACTTAACCCGCTTTGGTCGTCCACTCAAAGTAACATGGCTTAGAACATTTTTAACTCGCAGTTAGCTATATCAACAACACTCTACCAACAAAATCCAATCTTTTTAGATTAGGGCATCTCTGCTACTGCTGATTGCTCTGTTTACTTAATGCGTGAGTCCCTTCTCCATTCAGTTTCTGGTTGTACATTGAACAAGGTCACTTTACATGGCGCCAAGACATTTCTATCTTAGAAACTGATAAGAACCCTGTTATGTATACTGTTATTTTAGGCTGCCTCAGCTTCTCATCCATAATTGGACACCAATTACATCCCGATCCTTCTTTTAACTTTGATCTGGATCAAATCCTGGATTCTGGATCATTTTGAAACTTTGGTAATGGTGTACAGTATTCATAAACTACAGTTAGTGAGGAAATCCTTGTGGGGATAGCCCAGTTACCATGGCGTCTATTAGCAGAGCCCATACTTGGTAATATCTTCATGAAGCTACAACTAGCAAGGAAATCCCCGTGGAAAAACCATGACACCTATAAGTACAGGTCATTTGAATATTCACCAACTTAGAATCTCATCGAATTGGCTTGGCTAGGGTTTGCGCTCTCGGAGTGCTTCTAGTTTTCTATGTCTGGTTTCTCTGAAACTGGTTTCTAACATTATATAAAGAAGTTGCACGAGACGAATTGTTATCTAAGCATAACTTTACCGCTTGCAGACAGATACTGTAAGGGTGGTCTTTAGTTATGAAATGAATGTAGCTATCGACAATGTCATCGTCGATGTGGAGTATAATGCTTGTACATAAAAGAAAATGTAAGTCACATGTCTTTGTACAAACACATATAGTGCTCATTGCAGTGATTTATGTATTTGTTTATTTCTGTACCCGAATTAAAAGTATCTTCTCCCATGTGATCAATTGTTGTTCAGAAATCTGATCGCTAGATCAACTCATCTTAGCTAATGATAAGTCCTCTGAACTCACAAACGTTAACGTCCAGAATATTTCCCGTGCACAGCTCGGTAACAGATGTTTTAAAATTAATTGATAACATCTAAGGATTAATTAAAATTACAACCAATGTAAAACAAATGGTTTCTCCTCTAGATAGTGATCACCTAACAACGTTCACCACGCAAATCTCCCACGAAAAGCCGTTTTCTGAGAAACGTGTCTGCTGTACCTCTGACGGAAGAGGGGGGTAGCTAGTTGGTGAAGCGAAATAGAAGTAAGATCACCCTGATGTTCAGTTGACTCCTTGTGCTCACTGGAAGCGAAGAGGACCGAGGAGGATGCTAATTGAGAAATGCAATTTGAATATATCGATTTCTCTCTTCAACGACTTTAACTAGGCTGATACATTATCAGATTTATGCACCATAGGATCCTTGTTCAAATCCATCTATGCGTGGAATTTTCGCGCCACAATCTCTAAACTTCTCTCGTCTGACCGTTCGTTGTAAAAGAAACGTTGGTCCTGGTAGAAGGACAAACAGGTTAGATAGAGGGTTAACAATTTAATCAGCAACAAGTTACCCGCATCATGAACTAGAATTTGCTATGTGCTGGTAAAAGGTTTAAAAGAGTCTCCTGTCTTAAGCTTTCCAGTGACGAGCGTACTACTCAGGATGAAGGACTTTCTTCGAAGTTGTTAACATGGTTCTTCACCTCATCTCTTAGCCGTTAGGAAACATTTTTATATTAGATACTGCACCCTTATCTTTTTGGGTCCCCCAGTCTTTTTCTTTTATCACAACGTTTATTCCCGCTATGTCATAAAGCAAGGTAGGGGGGCTTCCTGCTGCTTTGTGCCATAGAAAAGGTAATACAAGATCATCCTGTTAACATCTAGATTATAATGTATTTTTGATAGACGTAAATAACCTTCCTTCCGTCTGGTGTTTTAACTCGAGAGTTGTCTGCATCGTAATATTTGAAGGTTCCACACTCTTCATCACTATCGTTAAAGAGATCCCCCAGGTGTCCAGTTTAGGCAATAGTAAGGTAATCGATGAGCTACCATGCAGACGAATCAATACTAGTCTTGAGGGAGCAGAAGGTAGGTGTTTCTGACGCCAAGGTTGGTCTGTTGAGAGCCACATGAGAGTATCAATGTTGGCTTTTTTGTTGCCAAATCAAGTGGTTAGTTCCAGCAAGACCCTGTAAGAAGTATTTTCAAGTCAAATTAATTATTTTCAATTTATTTTGCGTACCATTACCCAGATAGGTTCACTTATGTGCGTAACGTTGTATGACTGTGTACATTTTTAAAAGAGATGAAGAAGTCTAATAAATCTTTTGAAGAAGTTATGGCATCATCTCCGTATTTTTCTAAAATGAATAGATCTTCGATGACCCCACCGTTGATAATGAGAGCAAAAGTTCAAAGGAATGATATTGTTCACTGTTAAATCAATCTTTTGGTAAGTTTAAGAAAGATTGATGACCTAACCGGTTTATTTTACTGCAATTTTATCATGAAGATACATTGATTTTCTTATGCACTGTCCGTCCTTCACCAACAGTATTGACTGTTTGAGTCTAGGTAATTGTCTAAATGTAGTTAAATGCATAAATATTTGAAACGATAATCATGGTTACTTTGTAGGAATAGACATCCATGGTTAACCATAATGACATCACGTCAGTCCCGTGGTTTTTGAGGACTCGACACAACAGATGTTTTCACAAACTCTCGACAATATTAAATCACGTTTTATTTGTTGCTGATTACATTTCTTTTTGGAGGAGGCATTAATCTCATAATACCTTGACAACCGTGCAACAAACGTTGACCACCACATTTTATTAAATGCATCTGTGATTTTGTTTGTTCATTTAACTATCTTTCAGGTGCAAGGTTGTTATTTTATTATCCAAGAGATATTTACTTCTACTCCAAATAACCCTTCTCTCAACCCTTATTAAATGCCTACTGTTGAAATAATTCTCTCGTGCCGTTATCTCTCTTGTTAAAGTAGGTTTTGAGTAGATCAGAATATTTCTACAGTATTTGCTTGATTTATACCGAAAGAACATCAAAGCTAATATATTGCATAGAATGGACTCACGTGAAACCATTAATACTTCGTTTAAAGTTTGCTGTTGACTTAAGGTAGTTATCTCAGCAAGCCCTGCTAACTACATTAAGCTGAGTCATAAACGGATATGTCATGACATAAGGTAAGAGTCTCTGCATTGAAAATTCTCAATTGCTTACGACATCATATGCTATGATCTGTTGGAAATATAGTTGATCCGGGGACAAACAGGCAGATAAGAAGGGTGATTAGTAAATTCAAATGATCCGTTCAACGTTATCATTTACTACATGTTTAGGGAAGATATTTACAGGATGATAATATTCCCTCATACCTGGACATGTTTACTTTGAGTTTTTTGTCTGCGATTCAGAGGGCAAGTCTTCCAACCATGTATTATATTGTATATTTGTTTTTCGACCTCTTGCAAGAAAGCAAAGAGTCTTGAATTGTATTTTTAATGAAGAGCATTTACTTGTGCCCAGCTTCCAAATAATATTCAGTAACAGAGACTCTACCTTTCCCATAATAAAATCCACGAAATCATAATGTGAGCAGCATCGATGAGAAAATATAATATCTCTATTATCAATGTGCTACTAATTTCACTCTAAATGAGGATTGAAGGATATCTCATCCTTCAATCCTCATTTAGAGTGAAATAAGTAACATATTGATTTCCGCAGGAATTGGTTAAAGTCTGTTGGAATGAAATTAATCTGAGTACTTTGTCCCACGTTTTCGACGATCCAAGTGGAGATCGCACTAGAATTAGGACCTTATGGTGTTGATGAAGAAACCCCCAAATGGTACCGATACTCCAAAAACATTAATGCCGATTAAGTAAGTTGTTCCAATCAAGAACATAGCTGTTGTGTGCAAGGGATCTTAGTTTGAGATTTACTGTTAAAGGTTACTAATAGCACCAATATTTCGATTACAGATACCAGTGGTACGCTTTTTTCTGCAATGTCAATTATGGTAAAACATATGAAATAATTTGATAGAACATACTAGAATTTTATCAGGTGGAGAGAGCTATAATATCTTATTACCATTATATAACATCATATAACATGTTTCATACAGATAGAAATTTGAAAAATTTGCAGAAAGTCTTAAGAATAATTTAAATCTGAAAGCTGACTGACTAAAAAATCTGAAGAAGGCTCACATTATACTGTAAAATTTAGTCAGCAATTGAATCTGTCGTTACGCACGTATGTTAATGGAATGTTAATTAACAAAGGAATGTTAATCTGATAAGTTGATTTAGGTATGCAAAATGAGAAGAGTGAGCCTTTTTAATTTGGGTGTTATCAGATTCGAAGAAAAAAGTGCAATTAAGTTGATAGGTGTTATGTTGATATTTACTTTTAAAATCAAATCAAGATAACTGCCACTTTGATTGACCTTGCACACTGGTCAACAAACTTGGGCGTTTAGAAATGTGCGTTAAGAGTGATTATAGGGGGAGTGAAGGCAAAACTCTCTCTGTGCCACTATATATGTATAAATCCTCCGGTTTGTTTTTCACGAAAACATTCCGTGATTGCTTGATAGGTATACATTTTGGATCCGAGCTATTACTTCTCCGTCCTTTTACGCGACGGGTGTATAGCATTTAATAGGCACGCTTAGTAAACTTGCCATTGGTGGCAGATCTGATGTCACTTTTTCCATTCCAAATGCCACTTGGTTAAAATTGAGGATATCCACATGTCACCTGACGTAAGCGTAGCCCTCCTAACGTATTCTTAACTGCCTACTGTTCATTCTTACTGAGCCGTAATTACACAAAGCTGCATGGCGGTGCTATTACTTACTATGCTTTATTTTATACAATTGCAAGGGTGAAAAGAATTGACCGAGGTCGTTATCGTGAGTGAACTATTTGTTCATGCAAATACGTGGAAGATAGTGACAAAAAGGTGCTAATTAAGTCGATTCATCTTTTATTCATGAGAAACCATTCTTATGTTTGCGTAGACTAAGAAGTAGTCTTCACAATTTAATTATAAGTTCGTGTATTCTTTCGCGGAGTACAAAAGGTGCAATAATTTGAAACGCCAATCTAAACAATTGTGAGTTAGAGTAATGAAAAGTTTTGCAGACATTTAGGAAAGCAATTTTAGTTAATTAACCTTGTTATAGTTTTATCCAATGTAAGTTGACAGGTTATACCATATAGGAATAAACGTTTGGCCAATGGACAAATATTTTGCTGGGCAAATGCACTAAAAAGATGGTCCAAACGGTAAATTAAATTACAGGAAAAAGAGTATCGATTTACTGGATTTTATCAAAAGACATTGAGTAGAACAGAAGACGTAATGCTTTCTTATGGCCGATATGGTATGTTCATTTGCATCTTGTTCATGTAAGTAATGACAGATCTGATAGCTGTACCCGGTGACATGAAAAAGCAAAGCAAAAGATAGCCGTGGCTATTATCTTGAATATATAATTAATGAATGTATGTCAATAATTAAATATATTTAAGCACATCCCAAAGTAACAACTTTATCATCCTGAACTTAAACCTAATACAACTTATGTCACCAGAGAAGAGGATGATAGTCTTTATGATGCCCTTCTTTATTTGTTTCTTTTGCGCTCCTTTTGTCTGTTAAGGATAACAGAACATAATCAGTTGTAGCATGATAAATTTTTATATTATTTGTAAGGATTAAACTTTCTTTCTCAACATTATGGATTTTGTCACATAGTGCCTGATACTGCGATTGTCTCCATTATTTAGTAAAATTATCCCCGTAAAATCGTGCCTTAATTAAATATTATTGCGGTATTCTATCAGGTCTTTAGAGAGGTTTCCATCATTTTTAAAATGAATGTTGGCTTTACATGCGTTATTCTGGCTTGTGTAGACGTGAACTTTTCTAATTAACTCAAAACAAATATGCTTTTGGTTGCTTACTCGTCAAAAGGTAGTGCACTTAACGTTTTGTGTATTTGGGTCTTACCTTGGGATTAGGCAATTGAAATAACAACTATCATACCATATTAAATATATTTTTATCAAGGATGACGAGAAGAAAGAAAGCAGACAACAGTGATGTCTTGTTACAATGAAATTACCACAAACATGGCGCTTCGAATGAATTGAAGTTTGAAATAAAATTCGTCTGTCGTAACATTTGTCGTATATCCTTCCCTATTTTGTATCCAATGCTAAAAAATGTTTTGGGCATCATTTGCTGTAAATAATGCTTTGCCCATTCAGGTATTTAACACTTAATCACTTTCTGCTTCTATAACGTATTGGTGGTTTTAAAATAAATTCTATAGTTAGTTTCACCAAGCTTAGAATTGTGGCATGATGCTTCTGAAATCTAAATAAACTTACTTTTGTTCACACGTTTTAAATAAGCATTGTAGATATTATAAATATAAAAGAAACGACATATAATTAAAAAATTCAGGATATTTCAACAAGTCTTTCCAGGTAATGTATGTTTAAGGACCAAATATGAGTTAAGTCGCAGATTTCTTCGAAAAGCGTACTTTTTGGCACACAAATGAGCCATCATTTGTTTAAACAGTGATCGCCAAGACTTACAGTGGATAAGGGAGTAGTGCAAGAACAAGCTTTTAAAGCCATTCTACATCGAAAACGGTTCAAAATAATATTGATGAGCAGAATTTAAAATAACAGGTCATGTAAACCTAAGAAGTAAAAGTGAGACCAAATATTACAAACAGGAATTGTTTCAATCAATCACTAATCACCTTGATAGGATATTTTGTTTAAAAATATTTACTTTTTCTGCTGACAATTCCATCTAACGAAAACGCCCATTAGATGGTCATTCATTTACGATTGCTAACATTTTTGGGTGGAGATTGAATTGCTGATGGTCGATCTTGAGAATTTGCTGTCTGTTTATATATCTTGCTATGTCGTTCAATTCTATCACTAACATGTACAAACGGCGATAAACGCTACGCTTACATATAGAACACACATATTTAGGAACTTGCACGTCAACAGCCAGAAGAACAATTACAAAACATGTCTGTGAATGTATGAGAATCTTTCATTCATTTCTATAAGGCTGTAAGCTTGCAATCCTCAAGCTCAAATGTCAATACTCAAAACTCTATACAATCGTAACAAAAAGATTTGGCGAAGAACCTCTTAAGCCCTTAGTATCACTAGAGACACAGCGTTTGGAAAGGAGAAAATTCATTGATTGTCTTTTTTTGTGTTCCGGCCTCAGCCTTCATCAATGTCAGATGTATGTAGTATCACAATATGCTACTCAATAATAGAGCATTACCAAAATGGCCATACTAAGAGGGACACTTCGGCCTACTGACTTGGATGCCAATTCCCAATTTGACAGGTGGTTACCCAATGATCTGCAACACATGCTCATAAGTATCTTGTTGTTTAAATCCAGTATCCTTACAGGACTGCAACTTCTGTGCATGACGTAACAGTCATGCTAAATGGTTTGAATAAGCATTGAAAGTTACCATTTCTGTTGAGAAGAGGTCCTCAGAATTGAAACTAGTTTGACCAAGCCATTCCTAGCCCCGTAGTTGAACGTTAACCGAAAACAAAATATTTGTAAGTACAAATGAGACTAGATACTTTGAATTCGTCTACATAACTTTCAGTCATGAAATTGTGTCACCTCAAGCTTCTATTAGGAAATTTTCATAAAAACCCTAAATTGTTAGAAATCCTTGTTCTATATTCGTGTTGTGACCAGGACCTACGGCGTAGCTCTTAATTCAAAGGAGAAAAGTGAAAAAAATGCATAGGTATCAAGCGACCAAAGTATCTATGGACGAAGAGATACAAAAATTTTTCTTGCGTATGTTAGATTTGTGCTAAAGATAACTAATAAATCATACAAATTTTATGGCCCAGTAAAAGATGAACAATGGATTGAGTTCAACGAGTCGCTGCCGTTCTGGCAAGAACAAATTGAAGTTGACAATAGGTATCAAAAATAGACTGGAATTTTAAAACGTACAAAAAGCCGGTAGGATCAGGTCCTAAGATTGGCCTTATCAATGCAAATGGCTTGCGAGGAAAGTAGAAAAAAGTGAGTGAGATATTCTATCTGCATAGCTGTGTCAGCAGAAAAAGATATCGCATGAAATTATGAAAAGTCAAAGTGAATTTGAAGGGTTTAGCACGAGGAGAAATGGCAGGTCATAAAATAGTCTCTTGAAGCCCATGAAGAAGACAAAGCCGTTAACAAAGGCTAACGGAGGCATGTACTACTGATATTTTAATTTTAAACGTGGTTTGAGATTGACATATCCATCCTCTATACTGGATTTTTGCATTGTTATAAGGAACATATTTGGCGTTTAAAAGATGACAAATAGCTGAAAATGGCACTAGAAGTTGTCTTGAAATGTTTCCTTTTAAATTTGCAAACTGTGTCAACTCTAACGACATTTTTACTCCATTGAACAATCAGTTTTTCCGAATTTTCTGCATCTTCCAACACTCTGTGAATCTTCTGAAGTGACTGAACTGTGTAGAACATCTGGTTTCGTAGAGTCACCGGAAAAAATAACAAGATATAACGTTTCCTTACAAGCTTTGGCTTGATTCTTTGACCCTTTGATCTCCTTGTTTTGTACTTAAAAAGAAGACCAGAGACAGTGCTCTTTAATCTAAGTGTTTACCTTCTTCAGCTTAAGCTATTCTTGTTTTGTTTATAAAGTTAAGAAAGAGGAGACTAAAATGGGTGTGTCTATCTAGGTCCAGAACAATACGTATTGATTGCTTAGATCTGACTACACCATCGTGTATAAATAAATCCATTGTATATGTGAAATACTTAATTTATTTACTAAACACTTGTTTATTTCTTTGACGTGATCAGCTAATGCACGTGTGTTTTTCAAATGCCTTTCGTCTTTCGTAGATTCCCATTGGGTTTCAAGAGCAACAACAAGAAAACTGTTAAGTACAGTCGAATGGGAGAAGTGCACATTTGAAGTTGGGCATGAACGTAACCACAGTATTGATACGAGCGAATGGTATACACCCCAGAGCGCTTACGGATGGGTTGTAGCATATATTTTGGCAATACTAGTTGTCTTTGTTGGTAGGTTTTTAAAGCACTCATGTACATGTAACATTGGCATCTATACTTCGCCTCATGTTTGGCAGAAGATTTTTCAATTTCAAACGATCTTTCCACAAGAGAAGCCTACCATTGCTTTGTTCTTGTTTACCTTATAAATAAGCATCAACCTGCCGATGACTTTCAAACCTGACAATCTTTCCATACCATCTTGAATTTCAGGAACAATTCAAACTAACAATTTACGCATAGCCCTCATAACGAGAAAAAAAGACCGCCGCTTAAAGTAAAGAGTAATATAACATGGTATTAGTTGATTTGAAGGGAAAACGCAAACATTATAGTTTCCAATTCTCTTTGAGTTTACTGCAATGTCATAACATGGCTAATTATTAGTAGTTGGTGGTGAGAGTATATTGCAAGAGTACTTATAAATAACACCAGTCTTAAAGCACAGACAAATATCTGAGAAAAGAAATGTGAATGAGTAACAAAGCAAACCTATTATCTGTCTTTTATTACAAGAGGGATGCATAAGTGTTTGTATAGACTTTTTCATATATCATGTTATCACTCTCCTCCACTTAACTATACAGCCTTACGTAGCCGTTGTAGCCAAGTTATTCACAGCAATCTATCAATAGCATTACGTTTGCCTAAAAAATGTCATTGAAACCAATTGCTACGACTTGTTAGTTTAAGCTTCAGAATGACATATGAGCAAAGGCATACCACTATAATCATAGCGAAAATTCATGCCTATTGTTGTACATTTGTTTTTAGCTCGTTTAAAATTGAGTACAAAGTCTTTGCCATATGGCTTAGAGTATGCAATGCATAACATATATTCCCATTCTCCAAATTGTAGCTCATCAATGCCTTAAATGAAAGCTTGGAATAATATTGCTATAGCAGCAACTTTTAATTTCAAATAGTACAAAAGTTAGTTCCCTTAAACGATATAAAGAAATATTATTCTTTCTTATTTTTCGTAGCTTTAGCTATTGTTTGCGACGACTTTTTTGTCCCATCTTTGGAGGTGATCAGCGAAAAGTTGGACTTGTCTGAAGATGTTGCGGGGGCGACATTCATGGCCGCTGGATCATCTGCACCAGAACTGTTTACTTCTATAGCTGGTGTTACGGTTGAGAGCGATGTTGGAGTTGGTACCATCGTAGGGTTAGTTACGTTACTTTATTCACTGTTCTATGCAACTTTATCACTTATTTTAGCATCACTCAAAACCGTTATGTTCAATGAAGTGATGGATCTTGTCTTTCCTTCATCTATAATGTTCAATAGATTTAACAAATGATATCCTGCAAGCCGAGAAAGCACAGAGGAAGTAATGTCACACATTAGTAACGGAGGTGGTAAATTACTAGTTTAATTAGCCAGAATGCATCCGTTCGATCCCACCTACTAGTGGAATTTTCTAGCCATGTCTCTCCAAGAACTGACCACTAGCTGTTCCCTGGAAAAGTGGCATTTTTGGCGCTTTAAGGTCAATTTGGTCATATAGAGGGTCTAATAACTTTAATGAGTAAGAAGTAACTTCATACGATGAAAGTTGCATCAGCCCTTCGCGGTTGCTAAAATTAATAAAGAAGAATAACGAAACCTGAAGAGGAATCTATTGGTAATTAATCAACTAGAAGTCTCGGATATTTTGGGATCTTGAAGAATTTAATATACAGAACAGTGCTGAAAGCCAATTTTTTTATTTGGAAGACTTTGGAAGGTTGAATTGTCCCCTGAAATGTTTTGCAAAGTACACACTATATAAAACACAAAACTTCACATTGCAAAACTTTCAACCTGATGTCTCGTAACTAATCATAAAAGTCCGAATAAACGACTATTTACGGATACTGTGTCTAAAGCGAGGCATACAACGTGTGAGCATGTATACAATTAGACAGAGAAACAATTACACGATTTGAATAACATGTTAACAAACAATTCCTTCAGGTTCTTTGGGTGAAAGCTCCTCTTTAGTTGTACTTTGACTATGATCGTAAGATCGCGGTGTTTCTACTTGTTGCATGTAATCAAAGTAGATCTGTATATCATAGCTATGTTCATGGTTTTTGTTGGAATGAGTATGTGAAAGATAAGTGGAGAAAAAAAGATTTTTAACAAAGTGTATTTTGTCCTAAATTAGATATATTATATTGATAACAAGGGAAATCGAATGATTAAGTGTTTGATAGGAGATGCTTATTTATAAAGTGTTTGTGGTGCGGATTTACTTGTCTAGAAGGTTAATTGTTTTGTAAATGATATAAGAAAAAACAATTCCAACAAGAGTTGATTACTGAATCATTTATGGCACAGAAGCAAAGAAGAAATATCAACCTAATAAAAGCTTGAGGCCTTCAGATACTAGTTTTATGAAACCAATGCGGCAGTTAGAATGATACGGGCTTTCCACACAATCCTTTAGACGAAGATAGATTTTGAAATCCCTAAGCAATACCTGAGTTGCATTAGCAGTTACAAGCAGAGTAACTTTTCGATAACGCTTATTGTGAGATACTGTTAAAGATACTTGGTTAAATTTAACATTTTTTATCTCTATTTTCTGATTTTCCTCAAGTTCTTTTAACAGTCTAATATCATATAATCGTAATTAACTGGAGTCATCGTAAAGATCATAATCCATGGCAATGTTAACTTGTAGCGAAGTAGCAAGTGAGCAATAAATTCGTCCCAAAGCCGGAACCTTAAGTAATACTAAAGATTACAGAGTGGCGTTTCTAACATCAACACTTCTGGTTAATTGTTAACTGATCATTCCAGAAAAGCATTCTAAAAAGGATATAATAGATCTGCAAAGTGAATTAGAATAGCGAGGCTTGACAAAAGTTTTTGCAAATGTCTCGTTTACTATAGTGATAATACCTGGCCCAAAAGAGTGGACAATCCACAATATACTTTATTTCCAAGGTTTAGGATTATTACAGCATTGCTGTCTTTCTTAATGTTTCTTTTCATTATATTTCTTTTAGGAGCGCTGTTTTCAATTTACTTGGGATTGTTGCACTGTCCGCTGCATTCGCTGGAAAAGTTCTTCATCTCGACTGGAGGCCGTTAACTAGGGATGCAATTTTCTACGCCTTGTCAATTTTTTGTTTCATCATATTTTCCTGGGATGGGCAGTTTGAATTGTACGAAAGTATAATCATGCTGTTGCTATATTTCATGTACATCGTCATTATGAAGTTTAATCCACAATTGATGGAACTGTTAGCGAAATGCGGGTAAGTTGAAAGCTGCTTACTTACAATACCAACACGTCGCTCGTAATCAATGTGTACGGTTAACGAAGACTTTAAAACTATGAGAACATTAGCTAGGTCAACTCGTTTCGTTTGGAAAAGAGAACTTTTATTGACCACAACACGATAATAATTAAGATAAACATATTTTAGTATTGGGTAAATCTCTCTATTCGTGTGGTTAAGTAAGTACATACCCAGCAAGTGTAGGACATTTTCTTTACAGAGCGGAATTGACATAGGACAACTTTCTTTAAGATTGGATAGCGAAACTCAATAATCGTGATTAATAAGTTATTTATAGCTTTTCAACAGTTTACATCAATTAAGATAGAGATGTGACTGATATTCCTGTTTTGAAAGTTAACCCGCTCGCTGTTTTCCTTCATCTTTTAGGTAAATAGGAAATACTTTGGCATAGAATCATTCCCTATCCAACGCCTCCTTGCTATTGCTTGTAAGATGAATTAAATGAAAGGAGTCGTTTCCATATAGCTATTGCTTATTCGGTTTTGAAGTTTTCGGATGTAGATTACGTTCTGGACTAATAAAATTCCATCTTTTTACAATGCAGTCTTTACATTGTATATTTTACACTCTGTTGTTATGGATGCGAGTCATTGCTTTTGCAAAGAACTTTTTGTAAAATGCAGTTTGTGAAAAAGGAGTATTGAGTGTTGTGTTAATCGTTTACTTAAAAATGAATGGTAATTATAATTTTAAAAAATGTGCAGCAAAATTCGGTATCTAATCTTTTTGTATCGTTTTGTTCTGTATCGTTACGTTTCTATCTTACAGCAAAAAGAGCATTCACCCACGCGATGGTGCAAATCCAGCCGCACAATATATTGATGGCAATGAAACACCAAAAATTGATCGCAGTCAAATTGTAGACGTAATGCCAGACTCGCCTGACCATGTAAGTAGACATAAATATAACCTAAGCTTTTCTTTTTCATATAAATGCTGTGTTTCTTAATTACAGTCCACGTCCTTTTCATCTCAAACTTTGATTAGCTCTACCTTTCGTTATGATGAACAGAGGCTTCCCGAGTTGTCAATTACAAATTCCCTATCATCACTGTTGGCTATCTAGAACATTGCTTTCACGCGCGTTTCGCTATTTTGAATTATCTTTTTGGTCCTGTCCATTTAACCTGCCAGACTTGTGGAACTTGCTCTCAACGGGTGTAATGTGAAGAGTGAAATTGTGAAGAATCCGTGAAGTTCCAAGAGATAGACGGCAAATGGTAGATTAACCCTTTGTCTCACAAGTCGGATATTTCTCAACGGGACTGTCTCTTTGCATTTTTGGTTATCACTTCTAACTTTTTGCACAATGAAAGCGTTCCAAAGTCATGAAATTGGTGGTGCGTTTTGAATTTGTAATATGCAATACATTCTTTTTCGTTTTTTTCTCTTGACGAGATGTTTGTGACGTATAAGCGCAAACCCGTGAAAAAAAGTATAAAAATGGGGGACGGATGAAAAGACGAATTTTTTACTTTCATAGCCTATTCAAGAAAAGGTTGATATCACGCATTTCCTCAAGTCGATTAATGCCCAGATTCCTTTTGGACAAGTCGGTCGATGTCTATTGTATTGAATATTATGCTCATACAATCACTTGTTCCCTCATCTGCCACGCCACGTCCGTGCAAAAATGTTATTAAGTGTCAGCTTTCTATGTTATCTTCTAGCAAAAAGAAAAAAGTTGAAGGAAATCTTATTACTTGATCTATGTAATTGCAATATTTCATACATAAATCAATCTTCTCAGGCACCAAATTGCTCGAGCTAAATAATAAGAAAAAGGCTTTAGGTGCTTAGTGCAAAAAACCGCCACCTTACAGAAAATACTTTCTTGTTAAAATAATTGTGTTATATTGTGAATTGAAAGATAATATACGGTCCGGATATCGATTGTGACTTTTCGTTTGTCAATATAAGATCGACATAAATTTCCTGATATTTCTTTGCAGGAAACGCTTACAGTACCAATTTATTTCATTTCCCTGGTCCGTGATAAAATATATAATTGTTAGCGTTACTGCTCTTTTACAAAAGGGAACGATCCATCTATTGATTTACGACCTACAAGGTCTTCCTTAAGGGACAAAACGACAAATAGGTAGGATATAGGCCATACATGTATAGATGAGGAGGACTGGGGTCAAACTAGCCTGGAAAGAACCAATCAGAATGGAGAAAAAGGAAATTACAAAAGGAAGAATGGATCTACGAATAGACACGGAAAAAAGGAAGTATTAGGGTAAAGAAAAATGTACATAGGGACAATTAAGTAAATTAATAAGAGAAGAACAAGTGCGGGCTTAGTTATCAACGTAAGTCAAAGTCTAAGCTAAGTCCCTGAGGGTAAAGGATTTCTAATGTGTGGATAAGGCAAAATTCTTCGTGGTGAGTCTATGATGATGGTTTCTAGTGTGATAACAAATGACAGTGCACTTAAGGCCAATTGTGGTTTCTTTGTTGTTCTTGCCGAAATGCGATGCTACAGGTGTATCATGATGGTGGCGTATGTTTCACAAGTGTTTGCGGGTGCGTTCGGTAAACACCTTTAACAAAACGTAAAATTTAGTGTTTTAGATCATGTACACTAAGTTCAGGGTTGTACATCAGTAGTTGTGATGAAGGTATTCAGTTCCCTTGGGCCCTATGATGGATTGTGTAGTGTACATAAATGGACCTATTTTACAACGCGGTCTGTGGTATAGGTGTGAACTATATTATTCCTAGTTTACCAAAGATAAAATCAGTATTCTCCGCCTTTCCGAGATCTGCCTTTCTGCTCCCTTCTTCTGTCACTTTTCGCTCCTATCCCAAATTGACGCAGTTCTTTAAGGCTGACTTGTCTCTCGTTGTTCATTACGACATGTTGAGCTTGTGTTTTATTTTTTATCTTGGGCTTTTGCCCTCTTGAGTGTTTTCCGGTAGGGTCTGCATTTGTATATCAACACAAGATTATGTTTTGCTTGCATTTGTCTGTTTTTCGTTTCTCTATCTTTCTGTCTGTTTGTTAACCAAATGCCTCAAAATAATTATGGACAGATAATGTTGCAGAGTTCAAAATAGATCAGTTATGACACAGGGAACAAATGTTTAGTTTTCGGTAGTGATCCGAATCTTCGTCTGCATGTTTTTAGCTACACTAAACGGCAATTATTCAGAGAAGTCCCAGTGCGGTAAAGCCGTCACTGCTATATTCAACAATGACCTCATGCACAGAGTCCCAGGTGAGGAGGAAATACTCATCGAGAAAAGTCGGTCAAGTGTCTCCTTTTAGTTTGGTTCATTTCAATATGGAGAAAACTGGAAATTACACCTGACGCTAGTTGCTTTATGGAAGTTCAAGTTCTCGAAGTTCTTCTAGTCAACTGTTGTATTTTATCCTTTATTCACTTGTTCCAATTGATTATTCTTTATTTCTACTGCTATTATAGTTTATTTTTGTTCTATCAGTCTGTTATGTATTAGTACTTATGCGCCTCCCTTGTCTCGTTCTTTCGCATGCCTAAAACCTTATAGCTAGAAAATTCGAGATTACATCTGTTTCTCTTCAGAGGAGTAATATAGGAATTACCTCAAAAACCTATCCTACGAGTAGTGTATGAAAATTTTAAAAGTCGTCTATAATTTCTTTGCTCGTTATTGGATAAAACTAGAAGTAGTCCTAAGTGGGTATACTCCAACATTTTGTCCAATCTACTTATCATGACTTGATTTTTCTTTTATTGCTGTAACGTTTTATGATATTTGTATTTTATTTGTATCGTTTTTGGTTTAAGGTTGCTTATGTCGGGGTAAAATCAACCGAAGAAACAACAACTTCACCAGTTCGAAAATTTTCTCATACCAAAAAAGGTCAAATAACATCAATAGTAAGTAGGATGTTTTCCTCTTAATACTCATGCTTACTTCTTGGTTGTTCCCTTGACGATTTACTGATTACAGAGAAGTAAAATGAACATCATGTAGGGATTATGTAGAGGAATCTGGATGAGACGGAACAAGGAAAGAGAAATTAAAATCTCGACTTGGAGTCCATTTTTACTGTTCTGTCAGTGTGGTTTCCGCTTCAGTATGCTCATAAAATTGCTTGCTGTATCACTCTTAAACAATAAACATGTGACATCTTCCCATTAGAAGATTATTATTTTAAGAATGGATCAGTCGCTACATGAGATGAGGTACATAGCAGTACTAGTCCATGAAAGGTCTCTAAAAGCGCCATTCTCTCAACTTATGCCGTCGAACTGACAGCTCAATTACTGGATTTATTAAAAGGCACTTATATATTCAATCCTTTGCAATTTCCGGTTTTCTTCTATTAAAAGTGCTAAAAAGTAATGGATTACTTTTGAATGAATTGTTGTAACTTCAACTGAGTTCATATTTTCATAATATAACTTCATAATTTCTTGTAACTTCAATACTGCTTGTCACATCAAAGTAACTGTGTCGGCTATGGGATGCAGGACGGATATTCCAGTCTATGATTCTAAAATTTCGTTGGCTCATGTCAAGTTCTTTGTCTTGCCAGTCAAATCCATGAAATAATCTGACTTATCATTTGTCTATTTTTTGTCTACTTTGGCAGATTGTCATAGCTTGATTATTATTTCTACTTAGGTACAGGGGAAATCTGATCATGAAATGCCGAAGGGTGACAATCACGTAATAGGTTCGCCGACAGCAATTCCAGAATCTAATCATGCAGATGCAAACCGTAGCCAAGCGGCTGTTACTGTATCCAATGGCAACTGCAAAACGACGTCAAAATCAACATCCGATGTTAATGGAGCCGTGGTGACATCCTCTGTGAACTCTGGAAAGTCACCCGATCCTCTATTCAATTACAAAGACAACAGTGAGGCAACTCCTGCACCAAATGATGAGGATGGTGGCAATATTATCATCTGCCCATGTCTACCTGCAGTTCAGATAGATTCACCTTCAAAACCAAACACTAAATATTGTATGATTAATTGGGCTAGATATCTTCTAAACTGGATTCTATTCATTGTATCTATGCCATTTGTCATAGCATTTACATGGACCATTCCTAACTGCTCGAAACCTCATCTGCAGAAATATTACTTATTATCATTTACGATGTCCATTGTATGGATTGCCTTGCTTAGCTTTGCCATGGTAACACTTGTCGGCCGTTGTGGCTGTATTTTGGGCGTAGATCGATTTACAATGGGGCTCGTCATTGTTGCCATAGGAACTAGCGTTCCGGTAAGTAAGCTTTGAATATACTATTATGAAATATCGCCTTTAAGAAACAACAATATGAATGTTATATATTACTTAGGTTATTACTAAGTGTTCTTAACTTGGTATTATCACCATTGGATGCCAATTTGAGATAATTTTAAGTGATTTATGACACTAATAAAAACATCTGTGCTTGAAATTGGAAAGTATTTGGAAAATTATCTTATAAATCGGAAAAAAACAGAGAAGTTGTGAATTATATTGAGGAGAATTTAAATTTGAACAATCTTTTTGTGGTACAAAACTTGAAAATCGCCTTGAAAATTTGCAAAACCAGTACTCTGTAGGCAGAAAGAGTTCGTTTTTTCACTTGGACTCTTTCAATAATGTTTTGTTTCTTTATTTTCTCTTTCTTTGTTTCCTTTCTTGTTTATGATTGGCTAGCTTTGCTACATGTTTTGTATAAATAGGTTGCCATATACAAATACTTTCCTTTCTGACGTTTCATACTCTGAGGAGTGTCAGACGAAAAAAGCTTTTAAGTATGATTTTAGCGCAGTATCGCAAATTTTCAAGGAGAATTTAGATTGTTAATCTTTTTGATTCTGAAATTTAAAAAGATCAAAATATTTGCTACTTAGCTTTCCACTTGAAGAAAAACCTATTTGAATATGATTGGTAATTATCTTAGTCTTCTATAGTTTGTCGGAACCATTTTGATAAATCAGAAGATTCGAGGAAGGTTTTCTTGATGAAAACTTTTACGTCATATTCTCGCTATTCTTTGTAATTCAAAAGGTACGGGAGAAATGCTCATTTTCACTAACTAGACGGATTTCCGTTTAGCTCAACCTTATGTATTTTTAGTGACTCCTTTGGATAGATATTTTTGGCTTTATGGCAAATTAGACCACTGTGTCGACAAAGCTTTGTTGATTATTTGGGCAAACGTGAGATTGTCTAAGTGACTTGTTTAATCATCACATTTGTTTCTTAGTCGGTCATGGTTTGTACTAAAAATATATCATTTGAAGCAAAATCCACAAGTGTTTTCTTTTGAGATGTTGTGTTCATCTTATTTGTGTATATTGCAAATTTATTTCACGAAATGAACAGACCTACTACTTCGAGTTTATGCTCAAACATATATCTCTCCATGCTCAAACTATTGTGATCACAAAGAAAAATTGACTTCCCTCAAATATACGCTTGGCTTGTATTTGCAACAAGCGACAAATGATAAACAGAAAGTCATCGATATTAAGTAGCTGCCCTTACTGATCTATAGTTTCATTCTTATTTTAACGAAATGCTTCTTCAATGTACTAGGCGTCTATTCAAAGCTATGTGGCATGTTTATTAACATTTCTATAAAAAAGTAACGTTGCATGAGTTGAAGGTAAACAGTATTCATTAACAAAATAATTTCATAATTTCATTCACTTTTCACTTTTAATTCAAAAGACATTTCCTTTATTTATTTATTTTAGGATGCACTAAGTTCTATCCTCGTCGCCCGTGATGGATTTGGAGATATGGCCGTATCCAATGCCATTGGGTCCAATGTATTTGATATTGATTTGGGTTTGGGACTTCCATTTGTCATTAGCATCCTGATTCGAAATATGAAGCCAGTTAAATTACTTAACAAGCGAGACCAGGTAATTCATTGGTTTTATCAGTTCTAAGTCTTCATTATCACGACAGACTAAACACATCATTTTCAATTTTATATTCCTTCATTTAACTCAATGACTTGTTGACTAGCTCACTACATGTTGATTGGTGTATTGCCTAGACTGATGCAATTGTGAAATGAAAGAGGCAAGTCAGTCTAAGAAGAGACCAAATGTATGTACGTTGAACTAAATGCGTTATTTATGTACCAGGACCTGCTTTTGCAAGTGGTGAAGCAAAACGTTTGATTGCTCGTACTAGTGACTTGACAGCTCAGCAACATCGAGTCAATCCTTAGGAATTTGTCTACCAGCTCAGTGTCGAGAAAGGGTACTTTTTCAGTTTTTTTCTGACTGACGTGCCTAAATCCTCTTTACATGGTGATTGGTATTACGATATTGTCAAACATTTTGTTGTATAGGAAAGCACACGCACGCTTTTAAATAAGAATTCAATTCTCGTGTGGTTAATTGGGGCTGCTCCCATTCGTTCAGTGAGTGACCTGTACATATCTTTTCTGTATGATGATTAACTTGTTTACTGCTTTGTGAGGTCATTGGAATTCAATATTTCCTATGTTGAGGGAATTTCCTTGAGATAAGGCAAAACTCCGTATACATTCAGATGCTAAAATTCCCTGTCAAGACTAGGGACTTCGTTTTGGGGAGCTTAAACAGCTGATTGCTTCAGTTTCGAGTGTAGCTCTTCCTCCCCCACCTTTATGAATATTGATAGTGAGCCTCGAGGCAGGATCTCAACCTCTGCAAATTGTACACCAATTGTACAGCAATTATGCAAGTTTAACGCAAGTTGCAAGCATAATTGCTGATTCCTATAGTTGTGCGTCTTTCTAACGCCGTATGCGTTTACACGTGGCATGACTTTTATAGCTACCAAGTATCCATATATGTCTGCTTGTGCTTGTTCCAAATAGAACTTAACACGGTGGTCTTGTGCAAAAAGCAGAAGTAAAGTTATAGTTAAGAATTATAAAGGATGATAAAAAAAATTCCTTTTTTTGTTTGTTTTTACAGGAATTGTTTGATGCTGGAAAACTGACAATAATACCGCATGTAAAATTCGGATTTATTTTGATCATAATACTGGTATTATCTTTAGCTGTTTTTATATTGAGTCGCTTCACATTAAATAAGAAGCTTGGTGCATGCTTGGTATGCCTGTACTTTGCTTTTGTAGTATATGCTTACATTCAAGATATATACTGCGATCATGGATGCTAAATCTCATTACTCTGATAGCAAAGTCCGTATTTCCGAATTGTATCAAGATGGCTGTAATATTTGTCGGTATTGCTTTTTATGATTATGTAAATAACCACGACAAATTTTTTATGTATATATTATGTATGATTTGTTCCTTATACAATGTACATATGATTGTAATTAAGAGCGAACATGGAAAAGATGTATTAATGCAAAATTCTTCTGAAAGATCCAAGAGCAAATATATATTACAATACTCCTGAGTTTGACTTAATCTATGCCAAGACTTTATAATACTGAGGTAGCAGTGGAATAATTTGAAAAATATGCAGAACGCAGTGATGGAAAAGGATGTCCGACAAGATGGGCCAAAATGCTGTCTTCTCAGCTAATTTATAAGTCAGCGAAAATCATTGCCCCACATAGTGAGACAATTAGTTTCGTGAGTCAACTTTGTTGTTGCTGTTACTTCTATCGGGTTTCGAACATAAACATTTTCTTCCACATTTCAACCAAAGGTTAAAATTTGGGGTCAACACTTTTCCACTTGTTCAAAACAAAGGTCATTTAAAGAAGAATGGTTTTTATTTGCAATTTTTTCGGGTAAAGAGCTTTAGATAAAAGGGCATCAATGCAATGTTGTGCTTTGTAACGTAGACAGAACACAGCCTAAAAATCTCGTGTTCCATATTCCACATGGGGCAATTAATTAAAAAGGCAGTTGCTAGCTAAAGAAATAAGCTCTTTTAAGGAATTACCCTAACTGGTGACATCACCCCCCCACCCCCCTATTAATGCAAAAACACAATAACACTTTGGAAGAGACAATGGTTGTTTTCACTTCTTATAATCTGTATTGTATGGGTTAGGCAAATATTAGAAATTAAACGTCAGTCATTGGCTAATGCCACCTTTTCGTCATGAGTTAGGGTTATTACTTAGTACTATTGCTAGTTTTTATTTTTATCATTAAAACTATGTCTACAGTTAAATGTTACAGCGCGTGGGACTTTCTAAGCTGTACCAATCTACAACAGCGTAGACAACTAAAACATCTTTCTAATTTGTGTTTATATTATGAAAGTATCTAAGAATGGTCTTACGAGAGGTATTCAAAGCTGGCCAAAACTGTTCTCCACTGATTAGAGAAAAGCAAAGAACTCCTTGACTTGATAGAAGCTTTGAATTGTTCCAAAAATGGGAACTTCGGACAGATTTTCGTAGAAGAAACAACAGATATCATTAGACTATCGATAGGAAGGCAAAAATAGGCTTTTTCTGCCACCAGGGATTCTACTGAGTGACTTATTAGTGCCATCTCTATTCATAATTTGCATAAACTACATTTAAGATGTCTTTTGATGTATTAAAATACCTCGACAAGTGGCATATCCACAGGGCAGATGAGAGGTTCTAGATCGTCACTATTGATAAAAGTACTCCTCAGATTTTCCACAAAAACGTCATAAAATTGGTAAGAACTGTTCAAATGTCTTCATTGCGAAAAATTCCGCGGTACTGAGGTCTCGAACACCTCTCTCTCCACGTTTTCCCGAGCTACATACGTTGCTGCCATTGAAAACTAACTCTATTTTAGAAGCAGGGAGGTTACTATTTACAGAGGTGCACATCTTGGGGGTGAATGGGGTGGATGATCCCCAATAATTATGGGTATTTTGTCCCAAAAGTTTGAAATTTGGTCTCAAGACACCTTCAAGACCTCTATTGCTAAAGCAGCCTTTTACCTGGGGTGATTTTAATTTTCTGGACTGAAATTTTCATCAAAATTCCTTGAATTTTTTTCTTGTGCGAAAATTTTGAATGATGGTAAAGTATAGGTATCATCCATTTATTAAGACCCTAGTTTCGTCAAAAATGTTTACTTATTTGAATTTCGAATAAGGAAAGATTTGAATGCTCATTAGGATGTTGCAAGGATACTCAGTATCATGCCTATCTATGACATCGTGAATGAAAACGATATCTTGAAAAAGAGGTTGAGTCTTAGCCTCCTTCACGGACAATGAATGTGCAATTCATGGTAAAGTTTAAGGCCACAAACCAAGCCCTGCTGCCAAATAGTCGATATAAAGTCAGGTGCGGGATAAGCATGAAGAAAATAAACAATGATTACCAATTGTAGGCTTGCCCAACCCTGTTATAATGTGAAAACAGTGCCTATTGTAAGAAAGAGGCAGATTTGTAAAATCTGTTCCATTTACTGTCAGAAAGCTCGAAGGAGTTTCAGAACTAGCACTATTATTGAAGATAAAAGCCTCATCAGTCAGCTTGTAAGCCTTTTTCCTTTTGATTGCAAACCTTATGAGGGAACTCTCCTTGTAGAGTTAAACATTTTCCACAAGCATTGAAAAGAAAGTAAGAAGGAAGTAGTTTGTTCAATTCGAGTGGCTACAGAGTCTTTCTTTTAAACAGAAAGTGCTTGCCTCTTAGGTTAACTGCACCTATCACAGCCGCCTAAAATGAGTGTAGTTTTTGTAACTTAAACTCATCAAAGCAATGATGCGCAGTACAATGAGCCAGGAAAGAAATAAGCAAGTTATGAGACTTACATGCGAGAAAGACATCACTGACATGATAAATCTAGAGGAAGTAGTGAAGAAGTAGCCCAAACGATTTCAAGACGAATCATTAGGATTCATGAAAATGTAGACTTAAGTGTATGTATGAAGACTGCGTTTACAATGGGCTGCTTAGATATTTGGTCCCTTAGACTTAGCGTTTTTATGGGAGCAGGCTGACTTTTGTCAACTAAGCATACAAATGTGTACCTCTCATTAACTCAACCGGCCAAATCAATGAACGGTCTTGTGCAAATGGCTTTGGACGGCCAAAAATTTGCACAATACCAAAAGAGGGCACTTTTCGTGATTAATGGGCTGAAAGGAAATGTTGGGGGAAGCATCTTCTCACTTGGTTTGTCATCTTAGTATTTTGCATCTTATCTCAATAAACATAACACTTGCCTTTAAGTACATTTTGATTACAGTTGGGTATAGTGTAAGTGATTCTCAGTCCAATTTATTCAAAAATTGTTTCCCAAACAAATTTACAACCCCTCAATGATTTTCGAGCTGTGTGACCCTGACTATTTCTTTTCAATAATGCAGGCACTATTGTTAAGTCGTTTAAAAATGCTGGAAATATGGAATCTTAAGCTAATAAGATTGACAAATTAACACACTAAAATCGGGAGTCTTTGAAAACATATAAACAATTTACCTAGCTGGCAACAACAGGAATAATAAAAGATAACATTTTATTTACTATAGAGAATTTTATTCATTTAATTAAGTGAAAACAACATAGGAATCTTTCCTGCCAACATTTTCTAGTATTATGGACAGAAGTAAAGTTATGATTTCTAGCACTTAAAACGGAAACGGTCAAATCCGAGCTCGGACTCAGCTGCTAGGCAATTCGAAAGTTTTCGTACGTCAAGAAAGGCCACGTTGAAAAGTCTTTCAACAAACATCAGCGAACTCAACATTCAGTCTATCAACTTTTATGCAATTCTTAGCAAGATTTTTCACTATAATTTGAGTATAGGTGTAATTGTTCAATTTACTTCATAACTGGCTTTAATTCTACTGCTTTTTGGATGTTATTGCCGGCTTAGAAATCAAATTTACTAATCTCCTGTGTCGTATGTTGGTGCTAACCAGATTTTTGAATTGTTCAAAAAGAACGAATGAAAGTTTTGTTCTGCCATTGGCTATGGTCGAATACCTATTATCGTATTAACAGGAAAGACGGAATTTTTCTGTCTTAGTTGTACGCTCAATGTATATGCAGCAGAAGAAATGCCAAACGCAAGTTGTTGATACCTCTGGAGTCCCTGATGTGTTGCAAATGTTGTTATTCTTCGGCTGTTAACGTCTGACTCCAGTTGATAGTATCCTTTGTTCAGATCGAGCTTCGGAAAGACTATTGCACCTTAAGATCGTGAATTATTTCGTGTACTGTCCGTGTTGGATGTCATTTCCATGTGTTAGCTTGATTTGCGCGATGCATGTCGACATAAACTCGTATAACTTCGGGATTATTCGGTTTTGGGAATACTACTAAAGCACTGACCCAGGGGATGGCGCCAATGGCGGGTTCCGTATCATTGTCTTTGAGTTCATCTAGAGCTTTATCTAGGGCTTTTTGAATGTAAAAAGGAACTCGACGAGCCAGCTGTGCGATCATAGTAACATTTTCGTCAATATGAAGTTTTATTTGCGTATCGTTCAATTTTACCACAAATAATTAGGGATAATCCTCCAGAAATATTTAATGACAGCTTGCTAACTGATACAGTTGTTATTTTGGGGTAAGTGATGGGTGTTTTGCTAGACGGTCTGACGGTATTGATCAAATTTAATTCCGTGACTATTTGAAAACTTAAAAGATTCTCTTTCGATTTTTTGGCAGCATAAAAAGTCGCTAATGTAATGTGATGATGCGTTTCTGTCTCAAATTTCCCAGCAATGTCTAGTGGTACGTCTGAGGCATATGCAAATACTTTGTTGATAGAGACCTCAGATGGTTAAGTTTGGATTTTACGAAAAGTAGCTATGTTTACAATGTTGATACTTGCTCCCGTGTTGACAATGACATCAATTTTACAATTTCCAAGTTTAACACTAGTTTTCGGGGGTTTCGAAGTACTCTTGTACTCCAAACAATATTGATCTTCTGAAGATTCTGACGTGGATGCGTCAATGCCCGTGCCAGTTAAAACAACTTGTATTGCACGATTTGTGCTGCCTCATTTTTGTTGGCATTTGTTTAGACACCTTCGTGTGGCACCCTTTTTCAAAAAAGATTTGCTTTCTTGCGTGCTCTACAGATTTTCTTTTTTGCACGCTCTACAGATTTTGCCTTTAGCTGGGCAGGGTTTTGCTTGCGTATAGAGATATTATCCTCCACAATTAAGACATGTCGTATTAGTATTACCTGTGCCCGACCTTGTCGTGGGGCGACCTCGTTGGGGCTTAGCACAAAGTCGGACTTTATTCACATGTAGATCAGACATGGCTGTGGTTGCCTGTTCGATGTGTAATTTGGCCTTCCGACAGCTCCAAATAATGACCAAAATCAAGTAGCTCCTGTAAAGTATGTTTTGTATCTCGAAGTGCTTTTCTTCTGACCCTTTTGGATGAGCATCCTGAAATGATTTGGGATTTGACTTCCGCATCTTTGTCGTTAAACTTTCAATACATAGCAAGTTGTTGTCAACGCATCTGATATTTATCTAGTGTTCCGTTTCTTATTGATGATCTTGACGAACAACATATCGGTCAAATTCGATGTTCTTCTTAGGATGGAAGTATGTGATTAATTATGCAATGGCTTTTTGTAATCTTAGACGGTAGAGTCAACTCAGGAAAAACAAGTTTGGATTCATAATCAGGTAATGTTCCCTAGTTCGTATTTACAAAAAAAACCAGATACGCTTTCATGTATTCCTCGATGCCAGTAAGTTCTGTCACGTGTTAACTATTCATCACGTGATCACCATATTACAGTTGTATGTTCAACATATATTGAATTTCGGTTATTGACTTCTTAATAGGCCTACATTGCTCCATACAAACATTCTAAATTTCTCAATAACGAAAGCCTAAAAAGCAGCAAAAGTTCCACCCGTAATGTAGCAAATTGTACAATAACGTCTGAACACAAATTTGAATGAAAAATATTGCTAATAATTGCATGACAAGTGTTGTATACCTTTTCAAAAGAGTTTGACCCTTTCCTCTTTAAGTGTATATTAAAGAATGTACTCTTCTAATCTGCTCAAACTGGATTATCAAGAATCATCTAAAAACTCAATGGTATATACCTAAATAGATTTACAATAATACATTGACATGTGGCCAATTTAAAGCAAATATAAATGTTGTAACTTTGCAACCGTCTTGGAAGAGAAAACTATTACTCTGCTCAGTTTCCAACTACAAGGTCTGCAGCTATTGTGGTAATGCTCCGCTCTTGACAAATATATTAAAGCACTGTGTCTGATAAGATACTACATATATCCGACACTGACAAAGGCTTAAGCCAAAGCAAAGGAAAAATTACTTCCAATTGATATGATGAAAATGACTACCAGGCTAAAAATTCTTAAAGCAAGAGCCATTACTTTATGCTTAATTATGGTTTATTTTTTACGTTTTGTCAAAAACGTTTGATATCTTCTGAGAAATTAACATGATATGCAAATGTAACTTTCTAAATAGCACAGAAGAACAATACATAGTATCATAAAAGGCTACAGATTGCAGTAAGAGCAATTAACAAGCCATTAACGGGGCAGTAAAAGTAAATTCAGATTGCAGTTTCCAAGCCATGTTTTAATTCTGATACATTTCAGGGCCTGGACAAACACCCGTTTTCTACGTTGTTGTTGTTTGCCGTAAACAGTTTGTACTTTTTATCACATTTTTCATGTAGAATTAGAAAAAATACGTGCACTACTATGTTCCAACCGCTCTGCCCTATTGCTCATGGATTTCTGTATTCGTTCATTTCCCGTCAACGTGCGCTCAACTAAATGTCTATATAGTACTGCTCTTAAACTGGTTTTGTCCTTTTGTTTACCGTTCACAGGTCAATATAGTTTTCGTATCCATAGTCAACTTACTAGACTTTTAGACTGTAGCTTTCCACAAGTCACTGTTCGTTTTGTTTTACTGTCAGTTTGCCGCATTAAGACATTTTTGCCCTTTAAGGATAGAATCCCTAAATGCATGAGATCGCATGTGGTCTATCAATTTACATGTAAGAGCTGCAGCACTTCTTAATAGCAAAACTGAACTATCACAGCAAAGCCCTAAACCTGTTCCTCATGCCTATTCCTTGCCCATTCTTGTGATCATTCGTTAAGCAAGGCTTAAAAATGATCTATTTTACAAATAGTTAACTCTTCTAAGACAAAAGGACCATGTTGTTGAAGACACGAAGATAGACAACACCGTGGGGTTGGATTGATATTACATGTACCAACGTTTTTGGCTTTAATTCATTACAAAATAGAAGTATAACAATGTGCCTAGTATATGTACAACTATAATAATAACTTAAGAAAAAACGAAAGGTTAAATTATTATCAACAATAAACTTAACTAATTAGTCACATCAAATGAGTCCTACGACAGTCCAACTAATCCACTTATGTGGCAACGGTTTCAGCTACTTTCCAGTAGAAAACTGACTGCTACAGCGATCTAAAAACGTCTATTTTAACCCATATATTTATATAGATTTAGGTTACATTTGATATATGGTTAAAAATAGGAAAAAAGTTTTATACAAACTTTTAGTTACATTTGTAAATTTGGCTTTCTAATTTTTGTTTCTATCCTTCTAAATACGAATTTTTACAGGATCTTATGTTTTAGGGATAATTGTCTTTATTTGGTATAAAATCGTTGAGCAATCTTTGAACGCGAGGCAGTTGTGCAAGTGACAACTTTGTATTTTGTCCTGTATTGAGACGAACTTTGTCACTACTTGTTCTTTGTTTTGTGCTGAGACAGCTTTTCTTCAGCCTGTTGCTCTGCTGCATGTCTGGGATTTTTGGTGTTCACAAGACCCGTCAATTATAAATGCAGACAGTCGAGATTATTGTATACATAGACCGTGTAGCATGAGGCTAGTACATATGCGGTAAAGCGTTAAATTTTTAGTTTGCCCGCCAATTTGAAAGAAGAGAAAGATTGTTCCGCGAGTTTTTGACCTTGGGCATGCGACAATGCTACTGATGAGGATAATATTTGAGATTTGTGGACCATCTATCTTTATTTAACCCAAAGACTTGATAGAGCCAAGTCAATTATTAACCCCCACTTTTACTCCATTTTATTTCTTATGTATCAGGACCCTGTGTCTACGAAAGTTATCATGGCGCATGTTCTGATTATGGCGGGAGTTCAAGAAATTAAACCGTCTTCATTGTACCAGAGTTGATAGTTGTCGTTGGACTGGAGTATTTACGATGGAAGCCATGGAGGAAGAGAATGAAGTATCCTTTGTGGAGTCATTAGCATCAAAGGTTGATGTTACAGAAGAACTGCTTAGCAAGTTTATGAAGCGCTCTAAAGAGATTGGTCCGTTTCTTAAGAAGGTTAATGGCTACATTCGAGAGAGGGAAACACACGAGGATCTTGTTAAACAGGAGGTCACCACATTAAGGAGGCAACGGTTAAATGCCGGTAAGCGAGCCGGATGATATTCCAGCTGACATGGTTGTGATTGTCTTTAAATACTGAGTCTCTTTAGACGTTGGTTGAGAGAGTTCTGTTGTAAAATATATGGAGATACTCCTACTGCTGCTTCAACTCATAAAAATACGGTCTGATTTAAACCATTTTATCTGTATAGAATGTAGTTTACTGTTATACGTATATGCGTTGCTGTTGGTAATAGCATTACTCCTTTGCTTTGATTAAAATCATAACACACAGGACACCATTTTCATTTCGTTTCATTGTAAATTCAGTACATACAACTTAATGAGAATAACTAAACTAACAATTAAAATACAAGTTCAGAATACAGATTGATACAGAGAATTCAAATACCATACAAGAACATAGAAACAAACTAAATTGTTTGGAGGGAATTATTTAGGGGAGGAGCTCTCTCAATAGTTAGATAACTAATAGAGGAGGGAGCACCCCCTGGTAAAGTTAAAAAAGCAAAAATGCAATTATTTTAGCTAACGAGTTAAGTGAAAAGTACTTTGGCTGAGCCATGTTTTGAGTCAATCAAAAGATATCTAGACAGGAATTAGAAAGGGATATCTAATAATCCTTTTCTAAAAAGAATATTTTTAGATTTAGTTGAAAGCTTTTAACAGATGGTGATCTTATGATACCATCAGCAATTTCATTCCAGCCCCATAGTAGCACACTGACGTAAGACCATATAGGAGGGTGTTTATTTTGAGTTAGAAAAATGTCATCTTTGGTAGCTTGCCATTTACTGTATTGGTGAACATTTTGACAATGAATCAAATAAAGTATGGGAGTTTACAGGAGAGTTTTATTAACACATTCATACACAAAGCTGAGCAACTTTGGCCTGCCCATTTTAATGGTAAGAATTGATGACTGTGTTCAATCTATGTCCATCCAGTATTAATTTCCCTATTAGTATTTGAGACAAAGTGGGCTCTTTCTTTTTTAGCTTGTAAATGTGGTATACTGAAATTAACATAGAAATGATTTTCTGAGAATGAAAATATTTTCTGTGGGATATTGTGTAAAATAAATAAATATCAACAACATAAAATTTATTACTAATATTTTTGTATGAGCTACATCTGTAAGAAGTATTGCCCAATAATTTTAAAATACGACATTTGGTCCTCCAAGGTGTCTGTCAGCAAGATGCAAGGAGCAGTTCACCTGATCAGCAGCAACTCCACTACATTTTTGTCCTATTGTTGCAAATTTTCTACTATTACTGCATCTGTACACATAAAGCCACCTTTAAGTAACTCTTCTCAATCTATCATATCTTGCATTGACCAACTTTTGCAATTCACTACATTTAGCTAATGTCTTCCATCAGGATACAAGCAAAGACCACAAGCAAACCTATTTCAATTCCATGTCTCTATATATGTCATCAAGTGGTACATGTACCTGTTGATAAACGTTTGTGATTACACAGATTTATTTGGTAGCTTTACCATCATACTGAAGATCTACGAGCAATGTCACCTATTAAGGCTAACTAGTGTTGACCATTGACAATAAATTTTTCCCAAGTTTTCTAGAGTTTAACCTTTTAACACTGATTCTCATTATTTTAAGTGTAGGGTCCTATTGAAATGCATCATTGATCATGTTAATAGGTATGATACACTAGTTTCATGTTTGTTGATAGAGAATACAAAGATTCTTTAATCAAAAAACCATTTTCTCTCCTGAGCAGAACACCAAGTTGGTCAGTTGGAAAAGCAATTGATATCTTGCAATACAAAACTTGACAAGGCCACCAAGGAATTAGAGATGATGGCGAAAAATCTTTCTGATTCAGGTATGAGTCTTTGTGTATTTTTTACAGGCAAAGGTTTTAAGATAATGAAAAGCATCACTTGATTATAAATTTAAAGTTCATACACTAATGTCTATTATGAATAATAGTTATGCAGGCCTTTCATGTTTCAAGTGAACATTCACTCTTGATTGCATTAGTACTTACACAAACCAAACCATGGGAGCTGATAATCACTCACAAAATGGTACATAATGTCAAATGCTGCTCTGTAAGTTTTGAAAGGGATCATAAGTCCAACTGTCAAAATGTGTGAAAGTTTGCACAACAAAAGCATTTCTGCAGTCTTAAATAAAGCAAGCAAATGACACAGATTTTGTACTATTGAAAACAGTTTCAAGGCACCGTTATGATGTGCTAGAACAGTTTACTTGAGTGATCACTCATACAAGAGAAATTACTCGAGTGTCTTTCCACTTGTATTAGCTATTTCTTACATAAAGGCCTGACTGTGTGAACAGGGTCATTATTTTTAGTGAGAACACTATATTATGCTTAGCTAAAATTGTTGACTCAAATATCTGAAGCTAATCAATTTGCCATGTTATATTGCAAATGTTAATGTATAAAATCTAACCTGTATTCTAAAAACCTGGGCTGTATACTTTAGTCATTATAGTTACTCATTCTATACAATTTTGATTTCATTTTCGTTCTTTCTTGGAAACAGAAAAGGATGCTTCTGACAAACAATCATCATTAACATCTCTGAAAAAGGAGAATGAGAATATGAAAACGCAACTTGTAAGTTACTTATTTTGTTTGTTTTAATATCTGCCTATGTGTAGCGTAGAAACTAACCACTTTTTATTTGATTTCAGTTGGAAACAATTGATATTCTTCTTTTGTCAGAAAACAAGCTTGTTTGCTACTTGATCATTGTTCTTATTATTATTCTTGTCATTTGCCACAACATAATCACCATTGATGCCTACATGTGCCTAAACTCTAGCTATGTTTTGACAGGAACAATTAACAGAACAGAAGCAACAGCTTACTGAAGAGAAAAATGAGGTCTTAGAGCTTGTCGAAAGGAGAAACATTGAGGTGGACAGGCTTAATGGTTAGTGAAATCTACTTCTTACATTTTACAGTATTTGAGAAATTTGGTACCCTTTGACCTTTACACTGATCCAATATCCTGATCTTGATACGTAAACTTTACGTAGATATAGCTAAGATATATACATGTGTACTGAAAAGAAGTTTTTAGATTAAGGCATTAAAAATGTGAGCCTGAACTAACAAACAGACAGACAGGCAGTCACATACAGACTTACAAAGACACACAGACTTACCTAAACAAATTGTGTAGCAAAACAATGCCAATCATTTAATTATGAGCTGTTCATCTTGTCCTAATAAGGCGATCGGATTACCTGGTAGTCTCAACACTGTTTGGAACTTTATTAATAGTACACATTGCTAGATCTATTCTCATTGCCAGCAACTCTTATGTAGAGCCAAAAACATTCATGACCATGGGCCAGGGAAAATTCGAAGAAGAGTTTAATTGAAGTCAGTTGAAGGTGTATTTTATCTGGATGAACGGTAATAAAGAAAAAAATTCTCACTAATGACCTTTAGATTACATTTTTGTTATCAAATAACCATTATTGTGTTATTCATAACATGTCATGTAGATGTTTCTCTATGATAGTGTGACTGTTTATGTATAACACCACAGATATTACTCATTTGTGATATTGACTTTAATATTAGATGAATGGAAGGCTATGTCAGAGAAAGCTGCTGCTTCAAATGATGCAAAGCTGAAAGCACAGGTTTGGGCTACAACTTTCTCGCCAGATTTTTAGTTTGCTACGTTGTTTATTCCTACTTCCTTAAGGTCTTGTTTTGTGCTAACAAATGCAGAGCAGAATATTTTACATTAGTATTGGTTGTGTAGTATTGTTCATTTTAACATATTTCAAGTTTATCCAGATATCTTATTTCTGATTTCTTTATTAAATAACTGAGGATAATGTTAGTTAAAATGGTTTAAAATGGAAGGTTTAAAGGTATAATGTTCACTACACTTGTATGTTTGGTCATTTGTACGTAGCAGATATAAATGATATGGGAAAAAATTTGGGATGTAATTGTTCTATGCATTTGTAACACTTAGGTGTTGTATCTTAACTTTTCAGATTGATATAATGGAATGACTAGTAGGACACAATAACTCTTGTGTTACAGAAAATCAATTTGTTACTGTAGAACACCTCTGATATTTATTATTAAAGGACACAAATTTTTTATGTGACAAAAATGAAAATCATAAAAAAATGAAAAATCATGTTATGAACTCTGCTCCAGGTATATGTTTTATGGTTTTTAAATATACTCTTGGATTGTGGAATAGGGATGATAAATGGAAAGGAGAAAGACAATTAAATTTGAAATGTAAATTTTTTTTGTAATGAGTGTTTACTGTCATTTTTCTGCATACAGGAAAAGCTAGATGAGATACAGAGTCAAGAGATAACAAGAGAGGTTTGACTTTGTTCCAAATACATTAATATTGTTATGCATTAGTATTTGTGGTTAAAACAAGTATGGTGTATATCAGCCCTTTTCGTATAGAAATTGTCACCAAGGCGGTAAATCACCGATGTTGATAAGCTTAGGAGGGCGATTGCCCTTCAACATTTTTTTCAACCTCCAAGGTCTCAGGAAGATATTACTGTACTGGCCTAACCACACTTCATTTGGTTCCAGGATGGTTGACGACGGTTAATATGTAAACATAATATTCTGGGTTAAAGTAAATCTGGACATTAAAGAGATAAATAGTACATGAAGTGAAAGGTTAAGTAATTGTGTTTTTATCAAGCTTAGGCCAACACATTAGTACCTTCAAAAACATTGTCAAAAAGTTTGTTGGAGGCCTTTTTGATGATAGGCCATTATCTTTATCGCTTCTGTCTTTATCTAAAATGGATGGCTATAAATCAGATAGTTTAGAAATTAAAGAAACAAAATGGGGGTGAAACAAGTTTTCGTGAGGGCCATCAAGAGCCCTCGTAAATCATTTTGCAAGGGCGATGGTGAAGGCGAGGGCAATCACCCACATTAGATGAAAAGGCCAGGGTATACAATCCAATATGCTCAAATATAATGCCATTTTAACTTTATTGCAATTTGTAAAGATCTTGAATATTTTTGGGATCCATTGTTTAGGAAGGATAATGATATTAATGAAATGGTTGTAATTCCATGGCTGATGTGATGGTATGCTGATAATTTCAATTTACCTAAGTAGGGAAGACTTTTAAATAAAGGTTATTCCTACTGCCATTCACATGCAATACTTGATCACTAATGGTCCCGGCATAGCTAAGGTGGTAGCTTGTTCTATGTCAAGTTAAGTCAGCACAAATACTGAAGAGAAGTCAATGCAATAATAATAAGATAATAACAAGAAGGAAACCTGTAGATGTCATCATCTCACTGCCTAATCGTCATCTTCTTTGTTGTTAGCCATCATCATAATAAATGATGAAGACAGTATCTTTCATTTTGACAATTTTAGCTGGCAGATATTGTAACATATGGGTAATTGGTTACAATAGCAGCTCGTGCACTAATTTGTTAACTTTTGCTCAGCAAGACTAAATTTTAAGTATGTGTGTGTTTATTTCTGTCTTAATAAATAAACAAGGTCAAGTAGATTTGCTTATGCCTCTAATGCATCTCTGATGTTTTTATATGTTTTTATACAATCTGTATTTTTGGTATAGTTTAAAACAAAGCGTCTAGAACAAGAGAAGCAACTTTTAAGCCAGCAAGTGGACCAACTAAATGAAGATGTCAAATTGAAGACCAATGAAATTGCTGGTTTGAAAAAGAGCAAGGTAAATATTATCAAAATATACAATATTCTGTTTCAGTGATTCACAGTTCAAAGGGAGCAGTGAAATGGAATTGTTATTATCCGTAAGCAAGCATGTTTAATGTTTCATTTTTAACAATAAAATCAATGCTTGGTAGCTACAGATATTGAGTATTGCACATGTGGTGTTATCTGTTTCAGATATTTACTAACAGCAATAGAAAATGTGTGAAGTTAAAAATTGATGTTGACGGGGTCATTTTTTTCTTTCAACCTAACTGCTATGGATGACACCAATCAGTTACTGAAATTTTCACTGATTTGAGGCCACAATCTACAACATATGATGTATCTGACATTGAGCAAATGAACAAGGATCAGTTATAGGACAGACTTCCTTTTATCACAGCATCTAAAATGCTAGCTTCCTGAACCTCAGGCATTGCATAGAGAGATAGTTGTCAGGTTATGGAAGGATCAGAGGTGGCAACTGTGCAAGATATAATGAACGTAAAATGAAGATAAAGAACCCCTGGCAATGCTTTCATTTTTTTTGAAAATATATGCAGTAATTGAAAAAGTATTTAACATGATCTTCTTGTGTTAGGATACTTTTGTAATGATTGGAATCATATACCAAAGACACTTGAAAAAGTTGTACCTGGAATTGCAAAGATTATGCATTGAAAATACTCTGTGGATGGTCTGGATGAATTATACTTGCTCAAGACATTGTACATTGAGTTTTCTTGTTCAAATACAGTACATTTGAGCAAGTAATATTTGATTATTGGTTGTACTTTGTTACCACTTTTGTTACTTAAGCTAAAATATTGTCTCTGGTTGTCCTTTCAATTGTTTGACCTTTAGAGTACAGAGCTTATTGAAATTCGTTCCAAGTTAGAAGAAAAAGATCAGGAGGTATGATATTATTTTATTTTAGTATAATTCTTGGTGCTCTGCGTTAGCTATGTGATGTTCTGCCATGGTTTACAAGGATTATAAAATAACGATGTTAAATTGTTCTTGTATTGGGTAGCCCCTCAAACATTCATAGGTGCAGTAACATCTTTTACAAGATATAACTTCCAGATATACCTTTTCAATGTCTCATGTATTCTGTAGTTTGTTCTGATGGCTTGTTAAGGATCATTTTTTTGTGTTGCTAATATTAAACATATTTCAAACTTGCAAATTTTTTGAATAATTTTGAGTATTCTTTTGATAGGTTACACATTTGACAGCAGCTGCTGAGGCTGCCAAGAAATCATGTGCTGAACAAGCTAAACGAATTGAAAGCTTGATGGAAAGGCTAAAGAATGTAAGTGTATTTTTGTAGAGTGGTGCTATTTTGGACTCTGCCATGAGTGTTCATTTGGTATTATTTGTTTGCCACTATAATTGAGAAGAAATAGGTTGGACTATGAAACTGGATTTTTGCTGTACTGCTTGAATAAGAATTTGATGTACTGTTTTTCAATGTACTTCATTCCAGTGTAGGTCATTCTGACCATTTTTATGTAAGAATGTTGTGATCACCATATTCACAGTTGTGAACATTTATATCTATTAGACAAGGGAAAATGCTAGTGAAACAGAGAACCATCTTCAGCAAGAGTTGTTAGCCAAGGGAAGATTGGTGACTCTTTACAAGGTAAGGTTGTTCACGTTTTGCATTTGGAATAGACCTTTATCCTTCACTGTAGACTCAGTATTGGTGCTGTATAATGATGGAATGTGTATTTTCTGCATTTTTACATGAACTTTGGAAGTGATGTAAGGTTTATGTCCCTTGTTAGCTAGTTTGGTGTGCCTCAACTCAAGATGGCAGGGCTACAATGATGGAGGGAAGTTTTCTTCACAAACAAGTGACAAATCACCTTGTGCATTCAGTTTCTCTGTCAACGAGGTTATTTTTTTTCCTCTGTCTGTTTGTCTGTTTGCTTGTATCTCTGTTCATCAGCAAAAGAGCTCAAAAAGCATTTGTGCCAATTTTTTTTAGAATGTTGGTATTTTTACTGGCAAATGATGATACTGGTGATGATCTGGATTAAATCCTAGATTCTAGATTGTTGTAAAACTTATTGGTAACCACCTTATTTATAAAACAACAATTAGTGAGAATTCTCATGAGGAAAACTTAGTTACCATGATTTCTGTTAGTACAGCTTATTTGAATATTTCAAAAAAGTAGAAATCCCACCAGACCCCAGTGGCTTGGCAGAGGTTTGCGCTCTCCAACTGCTTCCGTCTATTATGAAGATTTTTGTTTTAGGATAAAATATTTTTTGAAGTTTAAAACCTCAATTTGCTGAAAGCAGTTACTACTGATATATTAAAAAGTAACATCAAAGGAAATGTGAGGATTTCTTGTTGTTTTAAAAAATTAATACATATGAAATGGAGGATTAATGGAGGTCTATATTTATTTTGAAAAGGATTCTGCAGAGGACAAAGAAAAGAAGGTAGCCAATATGACAGTTGCACTGGAAGAAATGCAGAAATTGTGTAAAGAGGCCATGGAAGGCAAGTTACCATCAATGGAAGTTTTCTTGTCTGACATATCATATTATTTTGGTTTAATAGTTTGCTTTCTTTGTTGGATTCTTTAGTGTCCTTGCATTGAATGTCCATAGAGCTGGAATTTGCCGTCTCCATCATGAGTACGTCTGTTTGTGAACAAAATGCCTTATTGATTGTTATGGTCGTAGCAGAGTGCAAAATGTTAATTTTCTGTGAGAATGACATTCTTTGCTTCAAAATTTTGAATCATGGTCAGTGTTAATTAGATGGTTCTCAATATGTGTTGGTTTCAAAGTTTGTATGAGTTACACTAGCTTTGCTTAACGTTTAAGAATTCATTAAATAAATAAACATTTTAATTCCAACAGCAAAGACAAAGATAGAAGCAGATTCTGCTGCCAGTTGTAATGAGCACCAGAGGTTTAAGACAGAGTCAGGTAAAATGCTTTATTAGGACATAATTGTGGTAAATGATGTAGATTAATGAAAACTGATGGTATTTAATATTGGCATAAAGATTTTGAACCCCACCCTTCATAATTTTGCTTTCTAAGTGTTGCGTTTAGTTTGCCTTATTTCCTAATGATGAATTGGTTTTTTGTGCACTGTTTAAGTCACAGTTGCCTTATATCACGTATGCCTTTAGAAATTAATACATCTGCACTGAAACTGCAGTCACACACGTTTCAGCAGTGTAGCAAAATGTTGTTTGACGACCTAAGAAATATTTTAAACCATAGAAATTTGAGTTATTTCATGATATTGTAAAATTTGCAGTGTTTTCAAAATTCAACTGAGTTAGATGTACTCAAATGCTACAGTTTTGACGTTTAGTTTTCTTTCCATTTGTTTGGGTATTGACTCTGAACGTTCATATTGACTCTGAACGTTCAATTTCTCGTATTTTCACTTGACTGATGCACAATAATTTTGCATAACCCAGTGCGAGAAAGTACATTTATTTAAGACGTCTTGTGTTAAAAGTCTTACTTATTCTATGTATTCAACTTTGAAGGTTTCTTTGAGGTTTGACCTGTTTCGCTTCTGTCCAGTCAAAGTGTTTTGATGTTTCGAAGTGTCGATATTTTTTAGTTTTTTCTTGTATGAGTCCCCCAAGGCTTCCACTACCTGCTTAATCGTTGTGTTGTTTGTGTTTCAGAGAACAGAATTCAGACTTTAGAGAGTGAATTAAGAAATGCAAACGATTTATTAGAGGCTTCAAGGAAGCGAGGTAAACACTTGACAAGTTGGAAGTCTTGAATAGAGTTGTGAACTGTTTTTATAAGCGCTAAACCCATACCTCTGTGTTCAAATTTTATGCACAATACCGGTTTCCTTTATTGGTGCTCATCTGCAATAAGTAGTACTAGATAATGTACACATTAATTAAGTATTATCTGAACATTTCTTTAATATGTGTGCGGGATACAGGAATATTTGATGCGTGTACACAAATAGATATATACACAATGTACGTATTTTCTTCTTCACTAAGTAAACATAATTTTCATTTGACTTTTCCACTTAAACCTTCTTCAGTTTTCAAGTCAAAAAGTCAAATGGAAGCCCTGTTTATTTAATAAAGAAATTTAAATGTTTATGACCAGTGGTGATTGAGCTCATGAATATCTATGTATATATACTTGCGTATCTATTGCAGTTTTATTGTGGTATGACATACGATTTTCATCCGACATTTATTATGCAGGAACTGTTGTTTCTGGAAGCGATGTGGAGGAAATGTCGCCATCTGCAGCAGCAACAAGTGCAATGTTAAAAAGAGGAATGACATTAACACAGGTAAAGTCTTCTTTTTTGTGTCTCCCTGGGGACTGAGATGACATGTATCGTTCTTAGTTTACGTAGACGTTATATCCTCAATTCATAGTAATCCAGTGTTTCTCTGAGTCTCCCTGGGGACTGAGATGACATGTATCGTTCTTAGTTTACGTAGAC
>JANTCA010004453.1:45484-81939 GCA_024741275.1 Chironex yamaguchii
CGTTCTTAGTTTACGTAGACGTTATATCCTGAATTCATAGTAATCCAGTGTTTCTCTGAGTCTCCCTGGGGACTGAGGTGACATGTATCGTTCTTAGTTTACGTAGACGTTATATCCTCAATTCATAGTAATCCAGTGTTTCTCTGATGCCACTTGATGGCAGTGGTCATAACTGGTTGCCATACGTGCCACTTCCATTAGTTGATGCTTACATCCGAGTTGTATTGACTTCGATTCTCGTCAGTGCTGCCGGAAGAACAATTCCTGTGGTTTACTCTTGGGGACAAAGCCCTAGTCTTGTAACAGAATGTATTTTGTTGATCGGTATTGCACTCTGATACTGAACGATTATGTATTAACATAATTTGTTGCGAAGCTTTTGATTGATTTACTTGTAACCATGCACACTAGTGATTCGATGATGATCAATTTCATTTTTATGTATATTACGTTTCTTTGTACAGATTTACAGTGAATTTGTAAAAGTAAGCGATGCCCTTGAAGACGAGAAAATTGAAAACGAGAGATTGAAGCAATATATGGAGCAAATACTTCAGGTTTGTTATATTGAGTGGAGTGTCTTTAATGCCCTTTACAATGGAGTGCCTTTAATTGTCAAGTTAATGAAGGTTCATAATGGCGAAGACAACGCAAGAGCCGGCATCTTTATTATTTTTTGACTGAAAGATTGTAATGGACGTATGCAATAGAAAACTCTTAAAGATACTAACGGTACTTTGACCCTTGTGGTAACGGCATCGCTAAGAACTTGACTGCGTTGAAATGCTTTTGAAACTCTCTTGGTTCTGGTCTGAACTTTTAAGTTTGTTTGAGTAGGAAATAAGGCGTCTCATTCAACACTTATTGAAAAATGAAATTTCAACGTTTTTTACCAAAGCCGAATAGCCTTGACAGGTGAGACATTACAAAGTTATCTATAACTTATTTCACTTTTTCGTATTCTTTCCCCTTATATTTCTACGTTACAGATATTCACAATTGCAGCATTCCTATCATGTATGTTCTAAATCTGTTAGTGCGTGTATTCTTATTTCTTCTTCTTGTTTTGGTCCATAGTTTTATTGATTTATTTACCTGTGCGCTTTTATCCCCACGTTTTGTCTCAAGAGCATCGCGTGTTTTGATCGAAAGTTCGTGGATTGATTATTTTCTTCAAAAGAATAGAAAAGTTGCAACGTCTTTATTTTGTTCACTATGTTCTAGCATCAGAACATTAGGTTGTTATGAAGGATCGATGTACTAATTGCTACTAGTACACTTTCCAAAAAAGTACAAATTTAATGGATCATATTATGTAAAAACGCGAATTACTGAAATAGTTAAAAATTATCAGCTTTTGTGAGTGCTTAAAGCGATGTCGATGAAAGTGAAGATGAGAACCTCCTTGTACTTCACTTGAAATGGATGATGAATTTAGTATCATTGTCAAACAGTTCTTTTGTGTAATATTCTGAACCCTGTTGCTTTGGGTTTGTATTCATATCATCGTCGTATCTTAGCATTAGGTAATTAGTAAGCTCATTTGCAATTTCGTATACACACTTTTTTAGGAAATAGAGGAGAAGTCTCCACTTCTGAAACAGCAAAAAGATGATTACGAACACGCACTGGTCACGATTGACAATTTGACAACGAAGTTAGATGCCACAATTAAGGTAACTTTTGCACAGTTTTTATTGTTTACTTGTTTTCGTAAATTTCTTGCGATCAAAAATTTTTTCTTACTACCGTTGTTGTGTCGAATACGTAATTTTCAGTTTCACATCCAGAATATCGTTTGTTTCTTACCAATCCACGTCTCCGTTGTACAGTTTGCTATTTTCACGGTTCGCACTGTAGAACATGAAGGCTCATTTTAGTGTGCTTAATGGTGGAGCTACCTTAGCATTGGCGCAGTGGTAAAGTGTTCGCTTGCGCGCTGGGCCCTACCGAAGACTTCAAAAATGTTACATAATGTTTCCCTGCTTAGCAATCAACACTTTCGGGATAGATTATGGATGTTAAACACAAAGTGGGTCAGCCCCCTACTGTAACATTCACTGTGCTTGTACGGCTGAGTAGCCCAAAGACTAAGGACATTGTTTACAGGTTGATAGACTAATGCGCGAGTAGAGAAGTGATAGTCATCTGACAAGGAATAGGAAATATAAGCTTACTTAATTTAAAAAATGCTTTTAGGTCTTTCAACGCTACAGTTTAGGTCATTTTTGCTGTCTCACTTTTGTCTCTTCTCGAGTGATTTGTTGTTTTCTGTATCATCCATTTGACATCTGACATATTCCGTTTCAGTACTGAACACTTCCATAGTAGGCTGATATTTTGTTTTTTTGGTGGGTGTAATTGGTTCATGATATTTGTAAGTTTTAAAAATTTTCATGACTGATTTTTGTTATAAACGTGTCGCAGGAACTTCACGATCAAAGAGGCGAATGTGCAGATCAAGTAAAAAGAGCTGAATATTTAAAGAGGGAAAACTGCCGACTTTCAGACCTGACCGGTGATTTAGGTCGACAAGTAAGCTAAACTTATGTTTAAAGTAATTCTTCGTTTACCGCAATACCACAATGAACAAAAAACGTAGTTAAACATCTGTTGATATCGGTCTTATTTCACAAATACAAGTTGTAGGTGTCGTTCTGATTTGTTGTTGAGGGTTTGTGATAATTATGCTGTATCCTCAAAGTCAAGAAATTAGTAGTCTTAAGTGGTATCCAAGCTATCCATGTGGACTTAAGTTCGGATGTAGGTGATCCTGAGAGAATACTACATAAAATACTTGTCAGTCTCGTTATAACTACTTTATTATTGATTTTCTTTGACAGAAGTGTTCTGAATTTTTTGTTGATCCATTCTTAAAACTGTTTGTATTGCCTGATGCTTCGAGCGAAGATTTTTTATGACTCGTGTTATTGATGTTATAATTGTCATTCATCTACGTACTTCACTTTAAACTAGTAAATGGAAAGTAGAAATCACACTGACACGGTTTGGATTCAAACCAGAACAATTTCACGATGCAGACACCCAACTAACTGAGCTGTCGAGCAGCCATGATTAGTAAAACTTTTCCGCTTCGAGACTGCTTATCAAGGTTCTCTATAGGTAGACATCAGATCTAAATCAACGCTTGTGGAGGTTGACGTCTCCATAATGTGACATATCGTCACATATCCGAAAACAACCTTTCCCATATTCCACGTTCCCATATCTTAATTAAAGTCTGTCTTTAACCACTTTCTCCAATCCTCTCATTCAAATTAGTCATCCTAGGCTTCCATCTAGGATCCCTCTAGGTTCTCCTTTGTTCCCTTTTCCTGTCCATTTGTCCTGTCATGCTAAGGTTTTCCAGCCCTTTCCTTTGTAAAGCGTATCCTGCGAACTTCATTTACCTTGTTCTTGCCTCCAAGAGTAATTTTCTACACATTTCAGCCATTTTCAATACCTCTTCATTGGTTGTTGTCTGTTGAGTCTCCCTTAAGAACCACATTTAACAGCTCTCCAAACACTCCCTCATGTCAGATGTTGCCATCCAAATTTGACTTTTAAACATCATGACAGGGTTACCAAAACTGGATTCAGGCTGCATATTAAGTAATCAGGGGTGATTTACGGGGAAGCAGAACTCAGACAGCGTCATAAAGGCTAATCGTCAGTATAAGATCAAAGCATCTGTGGAACATTGCAAACATTTGTACGAAGGAACTATTGGAAAAGAAGCGGCCTTCAAAGGAGTCTTCTTAAATAAACACTTACACCAAGAATAAGCTATTTCACATCCAGCAATGTGCACTTTTTGCTTGAGCAAATTGATAACATTAATAGCAGAATGTTGAATTTCGGAAATGAACAGTTGTTTAAACAACTAGAAATTGATCCAGGTAAATGCCTCCTGACCTGTATGTTCCTTGCCAAAGGGTTTCAAGGCATCAATAGAATTGTGTGCTAGACTCCATGTTTCTAGCAAAAGTATAATCATGCCCTCTTGAGATTTTACTTTGAATCCCAGAAGCACTGATTGAAAGGTTCACTTAATTTCAGTAAGCTCTGCAGAGGCAGATAGAGGCTTTTCCCAAAAGAATTTAGTATGTGCTTTAACGCGATCTGATATTTTAGTAAAATATTTCATCAGCATTGCTAGTCATTAATATCAGTGCATCGCCACCAAAACGCATAGAATCCTAATGAAATATTAAATGGATTGATTTCAAGTCACTGATCAGCTGTGGCGATTCAACTGGCCATGCCATGGTAGCTACCCTCATTAACTTTTTAGAAATCAACCGTTTTAAGTAATGTATTTCTTAGGATGTTCTACAGCTTTTAAAACAGATTTGACAAGTATAAGTCTTCTTTTGATCTCTGTCGTGCATCTTGCATCTTTAGTAATATTAATTTCCAAGTAACTAAGTAAAGATTGTTTCATTTACCCGTCACCGTCAAGTTACGTATCCAGATGTGATTTGTCTCTAATAAATTCTTCACTTTCACATTTACAGGTTAGATATCTTCTAAAGGAATGTGAAGAGGCCCGAGGTGGAGTTGTCAGTACGGAACAAGAGAGAATTTCTGAACTAGCCAATGAGAATGTCACAAGTTCATCTCAAGTGATCTCTGAGAACTTAGTTACTTTTAAGTAAGGATGCTATACAGCATTCCAAGTATTGTTGATATTGTTCAACTATAAACACAAAAAGACAATTAATGAATTTCCCCCTTACCCAGCACTGGGTTTCGGGTCGTGATACCAAGGTCTTTAGAAGTTCCTTTGCGTCGTGATGCCATGAAAGTTTGAGTGTTGGCTTTTGAGCCTGAGGATCGCAAGATCGATCCTGGTCGGCTATTGCAGCTATTGCGGTAATGCCCCACGCTTGAAAAATATATCAAAGCACTTGTATCTGTTGACATTATATATATATAGATTTCAAGAAATAAACACTTTTTAACGTTTCGAATAATTCTTCTTCAGAAACTTTTCTATATATCTAGAGAGAGAGAGAGAGAGAGAGACAATGCTCGTAAGCCCAATCACCCTAAGTGTATAAAGATGTATATTTACTCATAAAATACACTCTTCACTTAAAACTTTTCGACATTGGTCTTCATCAGTTACTTTTTTACAAAAAGTAGATATATAATATGTATATATACTGAAGAGTGATCCATCGCGAAAAAGGCTTGTATTGAAAAGACTCTTTCTTCGATATATGTCACGCTCTACCACGGACAGATCAACACACAAACATCCATGTATATGGTTATGTGAATGGCCTTTGATTGTTGTAATACTTTGTCATCTTTTTTTTTGTTTAGAAATATCGAGGAGCTTCAGAGCCAAAATCAGAAGCTGCTAGCAGTCGTTCGAGAGCTTGCTGAAGAAAACGAAAAGGCCGAGAAAGAGCAAACTAAGGAAAAGTATGCAATAATTGTGTTGCCTAAATGTGTTTGTCTGTTTTTCAATGTCTTTATTTATATTTTTCGGAGCTTTAAAGTTCTGATTAAAAATATACTAGTTATTTAGGGTTGCTGTTGTTTCAGTTTCCAAAACTGTCCCGGGGATGGGGAGTGTGTGTGTGTGTGTGTGGGGGGGGGGGTGAGCACCCAATGGCCAGGATACGCAAGAAGTGCAGCAAAGTGATAGGGATTATTGGGAGAGTCCAAAGAGGAGAAAGATTTTTTTGTCTGTAAAACATTTATTTGGCTCTGGTATGGACAGATTCGAAACATATCTATAGCAAGACGATCCTGCGCTCGTAATGATTCTAAAATTAGCGTCCACTTGTAGTTTACGACACTCCAGAGCTTCCCAATCAATATTAGCCCATGACAGAGCCGCAAACGTTTGCTGGGGTTTTAGCTCTGCACGTCTCCAGGAAACCTGTGTTTCGGAAAACATTAGTATGTGTAACAGTTATGTCGGGCTTCACGTCAGAATTTGTAAACAACTTAGCGTTTTGGGGGTTGTAGCTTCGTATTTTTGACTTGGCCTTTTCGCATTCTAGTTGTAAATTTCACCGAGGTTTTTATGTCTTCTTGATGTTTGGTATTCTAAAATGTATCGAAAAAAATATTTTGCACAGCCTGGCCTCTCTATGATACAGCTTTTCATGGCAGCTTTAAGGTTCTTGTATGATTGTTTTGTTGATTACGCCATAGTCATACTAAAGCATTTTCGTCAGGTCATTTTTGTTCCGTTGCAGACTGTTACGGAGAGTTGAGGAGGATTTTGAGCATTTTTAAGTTGAATTCTTTATCTGAAAATTCATATGACAGCATCAAAGATATTCTTATATTACAATTTATGCCAAAAGTTCCTTAAGCTACGGCAAAGTTTCTCTTCGTGTCAGTTATTTTCCCGACCTAGGGTGCAAATTCCTAAGATAGAATCGGAATTTCCCTCATCATTTTTGATGATTTTTGTTCTGAGTTATGAACACGACTATAACGGCATTCCTTTTGTGGATAACAGTATTCTTTTTGTGGAAAACAGTATTCTTTTTGTGGATAACAGTATTCTTTTTGTGGATAACAGTATTCTTTTTGTGGATAACAGTATTCTTTTTGTGGATAACAGTATTCCTTTTATGGATAACAGTATTCTTTTTGTGGATAACAGTATTCTTTTTGTGGATAACAGTATTCCTTTTGTGGATAACAGTATTCTTTTTGTGGATAACAGTATTCTTTTTGTGGATAACAGTATTCCTTTTGTGGATAACAGTATTCTTTTTGTGGATAACAGTATTCTTTTTGTGGATAACAGTATTCATTTTGTGGATAACAGTATTCTTTTTGTGGATAACAGTATTCTTTCAGTGGATAGCGGTGGTCGTTCAAGTATTAGTTTATCTTTTCAGCCAGGTCAGACTTTTCATGTTTTTCGTTGTAGATTTGAAGATCTGCAATCGAAGTTAGATGCTGCAATCGAACAATTAGAACAGATGAAAGAGGAAAGGAAGACACAAGAAGACCTGGTAAGAACTATTGTTGTATTCGTGAAAGTAAAGTCGAATATTCTCCTATACCCTGTGAAGGAATGGAATTTTCTTTCTGTTATGTTTATTTCGTAATTTTTAATTGAGATATTGCTTATTGTGACCTTCCTCCAATTACAAAAATTGCAAAAGGAAGTAAATTGAAAATGAAAGGTGCGCTTACTGACTCGCCCATGGCCGATATTTCAGCGGGCTCGACTGTAAACAATACAATTAGAGTGGCCACCTTATCTCCCTACATTTTAAGGTTTTTTAAATTAAGTCGTCGTTACGGCAAAAAAGTTGATCGGTACTTAATTTGAGCCTTTTAAGCCGTCCTAGAGGGGGGGGGGGGAGGCACCAAGTAATATCTTTACAGGTTGCGAAGATTCTGAATAAATTGCTTTTAGATGTCTAACAAGCTCTCCCTCAGAATTTTGCAAGCTAGGCTAAAAAGCCTTTCTAAGCCTTAGTCTGTTCATTTTGTATTTTATATGTTATGAATAGGTGTAGTATTTAATCATTGTCTTTTTAGTGATTGGTATTGTAAATTTTGACACAGCCCCCTGTAAATCGGCCCTCTCTATCTACGGAGGTATAGTGTAACAATAATGAAAATGAAAAAGAAAATGACTCCTTTGTATTCCAGTTCATTGAACTTCGTAGCTGGACGACATTTGTAGTGAGCATTCGGAACTGAATTAGACTAGCAAGTTTACGATCCAGGTAATTGGCATTTTAAATGTGCAGTATCAATATATACCCTAAAACATTTTTATTCCCATTCTTTAATGTAAAATATACCGTGTGTTATTCTCATCATATCATCTTTAAATTAATCTACCTCTAGATGAATGGTCAAAGGCGTGCAGCCTAAGATTCGTGAGCCTTAGGGCCAAGTCATAGTTTATATTTACGCTCACTGAGCTCTGAAATGCTGTTAACTTCGAGTCAAAACTGCTATTCTAAAAGCCATGTGAATGGAATCAAGTTATGTAAAAGCTGCAAAAAGAATGGGGAAATTACATTGTTACGTGAGTTAGGTTAAGTTGTTACAAGATATGGACACTTTGCAAAGCCACTGAAAATTAGTGATTATCCAGGAGAGAGTACAAGCGTGACCTTATTTGATAATTATGAGAGCGAATTCATTACTTTTTTACATTTAGCAATTTTAGGTGTATCATGTATATTTCAAGGTATGTTTAAGCTATGTGTTCCTTGCTTTGTTTGATTCTGGAATTTATTTTGATGATTAAATCTAGATGCAGAATCTAGTGAGGCAACGCGACACATACAAAGTGCTGTATGCCAGCAGCCCGAAAGAGCAGGTAAGTTTATAGTGGCCTGACATGACTGTAGCAAACAACGCTTTGTCTTTAATTGTTATATAAAGCGTGTGTTCCCAACTCCTATAAAAAATCTTGCGCGTACTCAATTCGACATGGCAGCCTTAAACTTCACTGTTTTTCAATGGCACATTAAATCGAATTGGAACAGTTTGTTTCTGATCTAGTTCAAGGGGATGTTATAGATCTCGTATGAATTCATCCACAGTTTAAATTTAACTGCACGAAATATCTTAATGAGGCTTGAAAGACTTCCCGTCTCTTTTTAGTCGACTGAGTTAACAGTACTAGCTTGCCAAGATTGGAAAGGTACTTTCTCATGAGTTAGTAGTGTATTTAAATTCACAGTGTATTTAATTTGATAATATATTATTAAATTCATAGTGTATTCATAGTGAATTTAAATCCACATTACTGAAGCAAAGTTGTTTGTAAGAAACATTTTAAAGTAAAACTCTAAGCAAATTTTGTTTTGTCGAAGGAATGAAAGAAGTTGTCGGACTTCACTTTAAGTTTATTGCACTGTGTGAGATATCACGGTGTTATTCTACATGTTTGTGAATTCTTTTTCAAATTATAGAGCTTTTGCAAACTTCTAAAATCGGAATGGATCGCTATTTTTAAGTTCTTTTCACACTGAAGCCGCGGAAATGGAAGTAGAAACTAACGCCGTTGCTTCATCTCTTTAGCTTTTTCTTAGCAGTACTGTAGTGCCGTGGAACTAGTGTGTAAGAAATCAAATAAGCACTTTGCAATTTTACCATCCCTTTAAGAACGATAACTATGCACGAATTTTCTGCTTACAAAGCCTAAGTCATGCGACGGTCTTTAGTTGTATAAAGCCTGCAGACGGGAAGTACTTTACATTTTACAAATGTTGTCTACTTTGGAATAATTGCTATGGTATGATGCTTTAATTCTCTAAACTTATCAACAGCTGGATGAGATGACGTAAACCGCGTCGAGTATCAACGGCTAGCAGTTTTGCTTTACAAGATACAAGGATTGATTCGTTATTGCCAGTGGGTATTCGTTTCTTTGCAGATTGAATCGAGCGTTGCACAAGAAAGGATCATTCAGTCACCTTTGAAAAGAAGAACATCTCTTTCCTTGGAAACGGAACTGAACAAGTCAAAACTAGCCTACGAAAATGTTTCTGAACAATTTGAAGACTTTAAAAAGGACTCGTCAAAAAAGGAGAGGTACGTTTTACGAATCCTCTAAAAGCGACAACAAACTTATTTTGTGTTTTACTCAAATGAAAGATTGAAAGACAGTGATATGGGGAAAGGACCGTCCTGCATTAACGACCGTCCTTCCCTCAGCGACAAGTCATGTGTGGACCACAGGCGCTTTGTCAGGCGGCCGAAGGCAGCACTGGCTTTGCTGATGCGAATGGTGATTTCAGCATCGATTGTGGCGTCATTGCTGATGACTCTACCCAGGTAGGCAAAGTTTTCATCGACCTTGAGAGGTTGCTCGTCGATTTTGACATTCGGCACGGTATAGGGTGTACCCAGTGCAGGCTGGAAGAGAACTTCGGTCTTCTTCACGCTGACCGTTAAGACATAGTGCTTGGCAGATCGATTGAAAATGTCCATGAGTATCTGGGCGTCGGCTTCCGTGTGAGCTACCAGCACGCAGTCGTCGGCATAGAGCACTTTCTAGATGAGAACTCGAAGTGTGTTGTGCTTGACGCGGAGTTGGCTGAGGTTCCGCTGCTGTCTAGGTGGATCCACACTTTGATGCCACTCTCGCAGTCTCGCAAGGCGTTAAAAAGCATGGCAGCGATGACGATCCCAAAGAAAGTCTGCGCTAGACCGCAGCCTTGCTTAACGCCATTTTGACTCCAAAGGGTTCAGACTCGGCTCCGCTACCAAGAACGCGCGCCTTCATACCTTGATGGAACTACCTGATGATGCTGACGAGCTTCTCCGGACAACTAACCCGCCACATCAGATTCCAGAGACGTCTGCTGACCGAATCAAATGCACATGGTGCAATGCAGAGTTCAAATAAAAGGGTTCTAATCCGCATTGAGCTCTCACAATTGGCTATTTCAATAAACATATGATGAATACAGCATTTAAACCTTTCACAATACTCCAAAAAAATTTATAGTGGTCATTTTATATTTATGCTTTTGTGCGACATAATGGGATCCTATGCCATCAGCTTACCATAGGTGTCCAATGTGATGTGTATTGCGGCGAGCGCCGCGTGCCCTCAATTTACTATCATAGTACACGTGATCGATTGTACCTAATTCCCATACTAGGATTAGGGGAGGACGTTTTTTTTGTTAGAGTGGATTCTTATGTTCTTCTTTCCTGACTCGTACTTCCCAGTGGTCATTTTCTATTTAATGAAAGGATAAATGCTTTGTTGTCTATTAACTTGTTCCAGTCTTCTTTTATTATTCTCCATTTGGTTTTTTTGAACGTAGCTGTCAGTAGTAATCTGTGTTGAACGGTGCATGATTATTTTATCATTTTCAGGAGATTAACAGACGAAAATGACAAACTCAGTAACGAACTCTCGTCCCTGAAACTTGAGAATCAAAAATTGAAGAGTGAGGTAAGTGCATAAATTACGGTGTAAACAAATGCCACTATAATGCGTATGCATGCACCTATAATTGGATTTCCGTCAACTAAATGGACTTCAGGGGTTGAATGAGAGTTAAGCCAAATAAAAAAGACGTCAGATTTGCATTCCATAATAACGTCTATTTAGTACCAGACCACCCTGTCTGATTCTATACGGAACTGGTATGAACGTATTAAGAGCCTTGAGTCCAAGAGTCACTTCTGTGCTGTTACTGATCTAAAAGGAGTATGTCAAGCTCTGTAACTGAGATTTTTTTTATAGTTTATCGAGTATTGTTATTGCGTATAGGAATGCATTGCTACTACTGGAATAGACAGATTACAAAGTAGCTGTAGCATTGAGGGGCTTGTATAGTCACTAGTGGAGTATCATGATGCCTCAGCAACTCCATTCCTGAAAAAATTTGGCTGACGATCTGTTAAAATGTGACTCACAAAATACTATGAATGCTTTACAACTCTCTTAATGTTCCTGCTCCAGATTTTGGCCGAGGCCGCTACTCAAGTGCCTTATATTCATTTTCACAATACCGTGAGCCTATATATGGTCTTATTTACTTAAATAAACGCCGGAGCAAGTTGCGCTCTGATATCTTGTTTTCAACCGTGGAGCAGGTGCTGCAAAAATGTAAACGTTGAAACAAAATGACACTAACGAATCACTTACTCAGAACGAGCCTCAAAAACCTATTTTAACAACATGGTATGGAAGGATGTGTAATTGTCATAAATTTACGATTGCTTTAAAATGACGTTAAGAATCTTTTGTAAACTGCAGCTAATCAAAGCTGTGCTCTTGTAAAATTACAACCGTCGAGTACTATGTTGGCTTATTACTAACTTCGTGACTATGGCCTGTGATTGTGGTGCATAATGTCGAGACCCTTAATTGCATTCTTAGTTTTTCGTTATGGATCTGCTTGTATTCAACTGTAGTTGTCTAGGATGCTTTAAAGTAATGAATAATTTTACTTTTTTAGTTGGAATTTAGTGAAGAACGGCACTCGTTGCTGCAGACTAGCATCGATGGGTATAAGAAAGAATCAACCGCGGTTCATGAAAAGTGCCGAAGTATTACCATTGCTTTGGGGAAAGCACAAACTGAATCGGAGCATTATAAGCAGGTAATTGACATCATTTCAAAATAAAGTGCAAGGCCTATGACCTCCTGACCTCCATGATGTCACTTAGTTGTAACTTCGTCAAAGTTGTAGCACACTACTCACAGCTGCCACTTCGATAATTTGCATAATGGATCACTTATAAAGAATGTGCCGTGTTTCTGGTGTGCCGTCACTGATATGGGTAGACATGATGAAGCAAATTTTTAGCCGAAAATGTCGAACGGGTACATTTCAAAGACTAGGACAGAGATCAAGCATCAAGTTTACGCCTCTTTTACACATCTCAAGGAAGTACGATAAAAATGAAAACCTTAAGATCGCGTCTCTTGTACTTTAAGCAACCTTCTGTTTGTAGCATTTTTCGTGTGGAGGGAACATGGTTTCAAATAGATCTTTCTTTGCAATAGTTTTCATTAGCGCTGTTTTTATTTGGATACTTATAATTCTTGCCCCTTTTCATCAATAGTTGTGGCTTGAATTGGAGATGTTTCTTTTTACTTTCCAGTCCATTGTATCGCCTACTTTATATGGGCTCTGAAGGCTTTTTATTGTGACCCTTTATGTAATATAGTAGAAATAGTAAGCTTCTGTTGTTACAGGGTAGTTTATTGTTACAACGTAGTGATGATGATAATGTAAATATTTGTACGCGTTTGTACAGTTACGAATACGCGCACTGTTAAGACTTCAGATTACGTCAGACGTAATTTCTTTTCAGGAATTGGAAACATCAAGAGAAAAGATGATTTCGGCAGAGGTATGTATTCTCACATGGTTACCCCGATTGCCTTCTTCAGAAAGAGAGTATGAAGGAAATTCCCTCATACCTGCCATTCGTGTTGTATTCGAATTCATACGGGGATTTCATTCCTTTCAGAATTACGGCTGTTACGTTACGTCTGCGTTCTCAGTATGACATATTGTCATCTTCAGTGTATCTGTTTGGCAGTCACTGTAATTATTTTCACTAATGCGTATTCGAATGCATCCCCGCAATGTGGTAGAATGCTTTCCGTGTTTTGAATTGCAAGAAAGCAGAGTAGATACAGTGTGCATGGCCAGTACAGTACATTTTCGTCTTAGCTGATATCTTTCTTTCTTCCTCTTCTTGCGTTTCTTCTTTTTCTTCTTTGTTCTCCTTCTTTATCATCGTCGTCATATTTACCACCATCGTCGTCGTCCTCCTCCTCGTTATTCTTATGATCAATTGTTTGACACTCAACTCTTAGTCTTCAGGAAGAGAGGAAGTGGTGAGTGTTGGTATACTCGATATTTAAGTCCATGGCATTTTTTATACTAGGTGGCTCGTAAAACTCTTGAAGCCGAAAAAAAGATGATCAAGGATGCTGAAAAGCGTTTACTAGAAGAAAATAAATCCTTACTTGAGCAGCAGAGAAGTCAAAATAGTTTGCTGACAAACCTTCAGACGATACAGGTAACTTTTTAGTTTGTTTCATATTTTGAAGAAATAGTTCAAAATTAATCTGTGTTGACGTTACTGTTTGTTGTGAGAAAAGGGGTTGGTACTGAATTTGTCTCATAACGATATCACCACCGCAATCACGCAACAGATTTGTCCTGTGTTATTGCTACTGGCCAGAATTATTTGCTTCTGTTGTTTTGGCCGTATTACATTTGACTTTGATCTTTTAACACGTCTTTTGTCCTTTAACCTTATTTACTAAAACTTGTCTGCTAATGGGCCAATTGATAATGGTCGTTGTCTCGATATTTAGCCGTAGTATCCTAGCATGGTTAGTAGTCTCATACGATGGTGAGTATTATCGTTTGTGTAAAACCCGACGTTCTTGTGATGGATCTATTTCCTTCTGTATCACTTTGTCAACCCTTGCCTCGAAATGAACTTGAGAACGCGAATTGGACTGTTCGCTGCAAAACAACATGTTTAAAGCAGGCACTAATCACAAGGACCTAAGAATTATCAGCACCCCATCTGTCAAATACCACTCTCAAGACTTATAAGAGTATTGTAGTGTTTAATGTATCAGAAATACTGAGATGTAATTGTACGTCTTATTTAACAGTTTGATAAAAAGTTCGTTTTGTTATATTTTCAGAATAGCTTAGAACGTCAGGAGTTTGAAACCAGGAGTAAGTTAAGCTCTCAAGTAGAAAACCTACAACAGGAACTCAAGGTGCTTCGGAGGAAACTTGATTCAGGGGAAAGAGATAGTCGAATTGTTACCACTGCCAATGAGGTAGGTGGAAATCTTGCAATGCTGTACATGCTGACTCCGTTGGTGGTCTTAATATTTCTGACGAAATGTACTCCTGTTACATTTTACTCTACAGCTCCATAGACTCTCTTGACTGTTGACACTACTTTCCTCCATCAAAGACAGTATAAAGGGCTTAAGTACCAATATATTTTCCACATCTTGAAACAGAAACTTGCTTATGCGCGCATGTTTGCATGGACTAAATCTGTTGATCATTCGTGTCTCGTATGATGACAAAGAGAAAGGACCGATATCAATATGCCTTGCAATCGTTAGCTCCGCAAGCCAACAATCAATGCAATAAAGTATTTGGGGATAGGACATTTAAGTCCCCGATATCATCAACCAAAACTTATGGCGTTAAGGGAGCATAGGTTAATCAAATTTCTGTTTGTTTGTTTGTTTGTTTGTTTCAGTTTTCGTCTTGGCATTAACTGATGGCCATGACAGGTCTGCAAACACGAAATAGTTAATCAATTATATGCATGTATTTTCACCTTGTGCATATTAGTTGATTTATAACAACAGTAAAGGTATCAGTACATATGACTTAAATTCAGGTAATGTCGTTGGCATTGGTTAATGTTCAATAAGAGATTTGGATGAGGTTGTAATTTTATTTCTACTCTCAACTATTTGTATCTGAATTGAAGTAGAATTAGATAGGTGTTTCCTTTTACTTTGTGAACGTTTCGCAATTTATCACTGGCGATAGCGAGGTTACTCTTGCCTCCGCACCAGCATGTCCTCAGCGTAATCTCCCAATCATTATCATTGTGGAGTGCATCATAGATCTAGGAGGCTCCTTTACGATTTCTTCATTTTCATTGTTCCCGTTAGTTTCGTTACTCTTCTTACAGGTGAATCCATCTGTAAGGTGCCGGTTTCCAGTAGCGTATCTTGCACAAACCACTTTATACATACATATAACTCCATTTTTTGTTATCTTGTTGCTACAAAAACCTTCAACAGAGAAAACATGGACGGGATGTTTATGTGGATATGAAAACGAAACTTCAAAACTCTGCAGTAACTCAGTATAGATGTGCAAGTCTGTGTTGATCTTTTTACCAAAACCACTCGGTACAATTGAATGTGAGCTGCATAGAAATCTTATGAGCCAGGTCCAGAAATTAGCGCTGTTCATTCTGATGCAAAGAGTGAGAAAGAGTCCGCGGCAAAATTTAGCATTCCAGTTCGTATTCTTAACAGGAGAGGAAAAACAAGGAATGCCGGTTTTGTTTCTCAATGCTAATGGTATTGAAGCTCAAAAAGACCTGGTTCTTTACTTGATAGGTAACCCAAAGGTATTCGGTAAAATGATGCTAAATACTCCTTCGTACATTATAAAGCCTGGATGTTAATGGGAACGACCTGTGTATTGAATGAATTAGGTATTAGGGATTGAGCCATGTTGGTATTCATTGAAGGTGACTAAAACACTTTCAAGAACATTGAAAAAGGTGCAGGACAAAGATGTATTATATTACCAGACTTGTTTTACTTCTATAGTGAGCTTATCATAAGGCGACTGGGAGACACCCCCTGGTCAATGGAGTAACTTAAGATGGTCTCCGATTGGCAGATGACACGGTATTGGCAGGTGCATCAGAGGAGTGTCGATAAGTCTTAATATTGTTGTATAAGAAAGTGAAAGAAAGGAAGTATTTGCCGCTAAATTTAATGAAGACTGCATGGTTGTTTAAAACAGACAAACAATGCCAATTAGATCAAGCATTTGAATAGCTGTAGGTCGCAAATTCAGGATGATCAAATATCATTTCCTTTAGCATCCAGTCTCAGAGACAGTAAAGATGTGACTTGTACAAAAAAGGTTAGAATGTATTCAAGTGAAACAAAAAGCAGTGAAAATATAGCAAGAATAGAAAGGACACTTACCGAACAATTAGAAAAGACAACTAGAATTTGTGGGGCACCTTTGCAAGCACAAGATAACTGAATTTGTAACTCTGACTTGAACAACTGACAGCAGAAGTTTAAAGGGCCGACCATAGCGAACGTAAGAATTTAAGTAACGAAGAGTGTGGCTGAAACTCGTTACGAATTGAAAGATGTAATCAACATTGTCTGTTGAAGAAGGTACTTGATGATAATGATGATGATTTCGGTTCTTTTATTTGCTCCTCCCAGTGTTTCTCAGCAACAGCAGTTGCTTTTTAGTGGCATTGATTTTCCAAATAGAAACAAATATGCTGCTTAAAACATGTAACATCTTTCTGTACTTACTTTTACAAGGCATTAACAATATTGGGAAACAGATACAACAGAAACAATAGATACAACAAATACAATAGATGCAACTGATACATTAGATACAATAGATACAACAGATACAGCATATTCTGATGGTCTTCCTAATCACCGTGAAAGCTATTTAAGTACTCACCGCAACATTTTATTCCTGCTAGCTCTTTTTTGTAGATTGACATCACACAAGGTATTCGGATTATACGATATGCTTCCTCATAAGTACACTGTATGCTTCATCAGGACCCACTTGCTGCCTAGTGGTAGCATTCTGGTTGACACTTTTAACAAACCTACGAAGTACACAAGTAGATTGTTTTAGTCAGTGTACAATTCCCTTTTCTTCCTGGCAATTAATATTGCACTTACCCTGCTTCGATGTGCATATGTTTAATCTGCATAGTGTGAACCAGTGGTAAACGTGATTTTGATTCAATCGGGTGACGAATTTTCTTCTCCGTTTAATTTTTCACGGTTAGAAAAAGATTGAGGCATTGAATAATCAACTGAAAGCTGAAATAAAAGAAAAGGAGGATGCCAACACTGCTATAGTTAAAGCGAGAGGAGAAATACTGTCTCTTACGCAGAAAGTACGTAGTCTTTTTATTATATTAGTATCTGTAGGTCAATAAGTGTTCTGGTCTTCTTACTCAAAAGAACCAGTTATTTATTCACTTAATATGTGGCTTTGAGACAGCAGCCTTGCCAACTTTCTCATTTTTGTGGCAAGGATGATCGGTTGGTTGAAGGAAATGACCAAGGATACCGAAACTTTGGAATTTAGATGGACGGGTCTTTGTAAATTTGCCCGCCGACACGGCAGATGAAAGGTGGAGGAACTAAGAAACGATTTGTTTTTTAATGAAAACCTCAATACATAGTACCTACTTATAAACTGTTTTAATCTGTATAATTGGATGCAGAAACGGCGAACAAATTCTTTTCGAAGGCAATGTATTGTACAGTCGTCACTACATCGGGAAAGTACTTCAGGGAAGTAGAAACGTAAGTGGACTAATTGTTACTCTGGTTACAAGTGTTTATTATGTACTGAAACACTTTGACTCAGTCTCTTGCTTACGCCGGTTGTATAGTGGTACACATTTTACATATACAAGTTTTTACTGCTGGATTCCTACCTTGGGTAATTTTTAGGTGACATAGTAATACTACTATAACAGCACTATGATTCCAAAAATTTAAAATGAATTTAATTTTGTTACTTTTCTGCCCTTTTAAAAGGAAAAATATTCAACCGCGAGTTTTCGACCTGCAAAGCCTCCGTCATGCGACAGAATGTAGCTTACACGAAATGTCCTGAATTGATTCGTGGATGCGTCAATAGTGATATCCACTTTTAGTTTTTAAAAAGGAAGCCTTTGTTGTTAGCTGAATAGATTACCTTGCTGACTGAAGAGGCAGATTGATGTAAGGAGGCGGCCTTGATGACCCGGGCATAAGATTATTTTCAGTAGGCTGCCCTAATTACCTAAGAACCGGATTAATGTACTTAGACTGCAGTCAACAATTGTTCTCTTTTTTTTTCTTGTTTAAAGCTTTCGGAGGCTGAAAATCAGCTCAAGGCATCGGAGGCACGACTGAAGACAGTATTAGAAAGAGAAACAACAGAAGGTATATTGTCGGGGTATTCTCCTCATCTTTTTCTTTGTTGTCTTTCATTTCTAACGCCAAATCCCAGGTGATGTCGCTGGGATAAATATTCCTCTTTTTAGAAACAGTCCTTGTTTTTTAGTGGTACTGACCTTAGAATTTCTTGATAAGCAGTCGTCAGTGACAAGTTTTCTAGTGAATCATTTGTTCTTTATATGTCCAGATACTTCTGTCTAAGGAGTTGTGTGAATTTAACACGACACTTTTCATGCACGTGCACACGGTGAAGAGGAGTAATATATGCCCACATTGCCCTACGTTAACGTTCAGTCGGGACAGCGACCCCGGTCGGGGAAAGCCTACCCGCCCCCGACCCGACGTAAATCTGACCGGGAATTAGTCGGGGAGTCTAATTCTGGCTACAATCCATTATCCTAATGGAAAATGAAGGAAATTGAATTATCGCATCTGATGGCTGAAAAGTATTTGTTACCTCTATTTGGTAACAAAGTCAGTGAGCGCGAATTTAAAGTAGGCTCAGAAATAACTGGGGCTCAGCTATTACCTGTAATTGCCGGAAAGATTGGTCTTGAAATGTAATTTGCGGGCACTTGGCTATCATAGTCTGCGATTGTCTATTGATAGGGATGTGGATGAATCAGTGTTTTGCTCTGACGATAATGAGCCTTAATCTGGTGATGATGTCATGATGCAAGACTAGTTAGTAACTCGAAGACTGATTGATAACGATGTTTGCTTCTCTGTTTTTTGATAGCGTATTTGCAAATTATCACGCTTTGCGTGATGCCGGTTGTTCCTATACGACTCAAGTATAACTCAAAAACCACAATATCGAAGGCTTAATTGATGACTTCATAGTGTTGATGTCCCTGTTGGAACGCGTACTTATACATTACTCACTCTTATTCCGACCCCGACCCCAAAAAATCAGCTTCCGGACCGAACACTATCCTAGGCATGCAAGTTGTCTACCATTTTGAGAAAAGCTTGATTATTGCACTGTTTATGCGCCATTACTCGTCACTTTGGTTGTATTTTGTATTTATTTTCGTTGTAAAGGAACTGAGGTTAAAATGAAGAAGATTGAGGACAGTTTAAACGATCGAATTAAAGAACTAGAGAATAAACTATCAGAAGCCGAAAAGCAACGGCAAGGTACTCTTACATTAATGATGTGTCTCTCACATATATAACAACTACTGCCTGGGATGTAGATTAAACTGTACAGTCTAGTGTTGTCTAGGACACAGAGCAAGGTTTGTCACTATTGGCTGGAATACCCACTCACCCCATCCCACTGGGAGTGGTATTTATCGACACGATTTCAGTTGTCGTCTATTGTAATCAATAATCAATAAGTATGTTTGTAAATTGCCCTGTGAAGCTATCAATTAGCTGATTCGTCAGTGTTTTCGACTTTTATCATGAATCTGCCGAAGTACAGTTCAGGTATAACCTCCAGTTTCTTTTTACATATCATTTTTTTACTCGCACTGAGTTGATTCCAGGTTCATGATGCAAAGCTGCTTCTTGCTCGTTGATGTTATTAGCTATCTGTCTGGCCAATTTTTACCCAGAAACATAATCGATACTTCAAGAACTTGCCGAGAAACGTCCATTTACAAGTAGATTCGAACAAGGCCCGTTTGGATCACGGATCTAACTAGTTAGCAACTATATCTCTATTACCTTGTAGTGGTTTGTGTATTAGTTGTGCAAAATTGACTTGTTCATTGTTTGTAAAAGTGTGATCCTAAAGCAACAGGCACATACAAAATGAGGATTGTTTACTAAATGTTACTTTTTATGCTGATTTGTAAAGTTTGTTTCCTTTTTTGTTTCAGTGTCATCTGGTCAGCTTACTCAAGCTAGAAAACATTTAATACAATACAAAGAAATAGCTGCTGCTAATGAATCAGCCCTGCAAGACGTGAAAAAGGTAACCCATCACACGTGCCTGGTTATAAATATTTATTTTAGCCTGATTTAAGGAGGGAGACGCCGGCTCAGTTGGGATTTATTACTTTCGCCAACGCAGAAGAGATTTTCGGTGGCATTCGTTTGCCTGCCTGTCTTTCTGTTAGCAACATTAACAAAGAGGTATAGGTGGATGCCTCAGGAAATAACAAAAGCTATCAAACTTTGGATGCGTTCCGGATTACCAACTAGAGTCTGGAACTGCAACTATTACTAACGTTATTTCAGGATAACACGAAACCATACTATGAGAACAAAATACTAATCAGGAAAACCTTTTTTGCTGTGTTCCCATGTGACGAAATTCTGGAAACCACGACTAGTGAGGAAGCCCTGATGGTTAATTCCCTTGTTATCATGACTCCCGTTACCACAGCTCATCAGAACATTTAGAAAACTGGAACTCCTGCATAATTCTATATCGTTGGTAGAAGTTTACGCTCCCGGAGTACTTATAGCTTGTTTTCAAACGTAATGAAAAAGTACTGCTTGCTAATCTGTTGTAGGGAAATATTTAGATGAAGTGATATGATCATGTCTACATTATGGTGTAGAATGCCAGAGGGGATTGTTGCGACGCATGGTAATCAGGGGGTGGCATGTATACACCTTTCCCCCGCTCTTCCTCTTTTTTCTTTTTGTATTTGTTTACCCTACCTGGGACTGCCCGCTTTGTCTTTTGCTGTTGTGTCTTTCGATTAATTCCTTGTATGCCTATTTGCTCCCAGTTCTCTTTTTATGGAATGCAACTATGGACTTCCTCGAATTCCGTCCCATAAATAAGACTGTGGTGGATCGAAAATTTGCGTATGAGTCGTCCCATTCTCAAACTGACCGATAAACTTGAATCTTTTATATCTGATGTGGTGTAGAGTACTACGTTCCTGTGAAGTATTTCTATCTTACCTCTGACAGACCAATGATCAGCTGAAGGAGGAATCTGAGAAAAAATTGGCATCATCAGAAAAACAAATCAAGGATCTTCAGAGTAAATTTGCCAGTGCAACTGCTGCACAAAAAGCGGCTGAGACAAAAATGGCAACCCTCTTGAAGGAATCTTCGTGTCAAAAAGATGAACAAGAAAAAGAAATTAAATCGCTTCAATTCCAGTTGGAGCAAACAAAGGAAGCACTAAAAACAGCATCTGCCCAGGAAAAAACTGCTAAGGATGACTTTGCTAATCAGCTCAAAATTGCCAAAGAGGTAAAAAGCGAATATTTTTTTTCTTCGTTTCCTTTTATTCTTGTTGTATTTCGGTGATAGGTAGCATGTGGTCATCGATTTTTTGCAGAAAAGCAACTTGACAAATCGGAGCTATTGGTAAATTGGATTGCGATGTGGTAGTGACTAGCATTAAGTTGATTGAAAGTATCGTTATATATATCAAGATAAACGTAGGTCGAGGTTCTAGGCAAAGCAAACATGAGTTGAAAATTACGACGAAGGCTTTAGAAAGGTGTCGACGAGCAGGCAATCGAGAATAACCTTATGGAAAGGCATCCAGCACCGACATGGTATACGGGTTACTCTCGTTACTTAGGAGAAGTGATGGTAACCAAGAAGCAGAGAAATACAATTTACTTAATTAATTTAAATTTAATGTTTGCATATCTTGCATTGTTTGTAGACACAAGACAAATATGAAAGAGAGCTCATGTTGCATGCTAAGGATGTGGAGGCTCTGGTGCATTCCAAGGAACAAGTAAGTTAAAAAATAACGTAAACAAACTTGTATCCGATCACATTGTAGATAAAGTTGCTTGCGATTTAACAAAAGAATCAACCGGCTTGAATACAGAATTGGCGGGAACGTACCGAATCTTCAAATGGATTTGATATGAAGTCAGTATTCGCTGGCTCCAATAGTAAAACTAGCGCAACATTATGCCTTTGCTTTGAGATCTATTTCTTATCTTGTTATAATCATCTACAGATTCAACAGTATGACACGACGAAGGATGCACTGGAAGTATCACTTAAAGAAGCTCAAGAGAAGCTTAACGCCAGTGAAAATGTTTTAACTGAACTGAAGAAACATCAGGAGGAAGAAAGTGCCAAACTAAATGCAAGAGTCAAAGATTTGGTCGATCAAAATTCCATTCTTCATAGTCAAGTGGAGAAGGTAGCCTTCAGCTTTTTTTCTTTTATGTACCGGATAGAAGTTGCTTTTTGGAATATTTCAGTTAAAATGTTTTGACAATACATTAATGATTGTCCGCTCTTTTACTGACATTGTATTATTTCTTAACATTACTTATTATTGCCACGTACTGCTCCTGTCTCCATTCATTTGTCTTGCCCACAGTGAATAGCTAAAATGCTACTTTGTTAGAACTTTGACTGATTTGCCAGTGCAGATCAGTTGCATACAAATCATTCCTTGACCCTTCCTTGGCCATTCCTTGGCCATTCCTTGACCATTCCTTGACCATTCCTTGACCATTCCTTGACCATTTCTTGACCATTCCTTGACCATTCCTTGGCCATTCCGTGACCATTCCTTGACCCTTCCTTGACCATTCCTTGGCCATTCCGTGACCATTCCTTGACCATTCCTTGACCATTCCTTGACCATTCCTTGACCATTTCTTGACCATTTCTTGACCATTCCTTGGCCATTCCGTGACCATTCCTTGACCCTTCCTTGGCCATTCCTTGACCATTCCTTGACCATTCCTTGACCATTTCTTGACCATTCCTTGACCATTCCTTGGCCATTCCGTGACCATTCCTTGACCCTTCCTTGGCCATTCCTTGGCCATTCCGTGACCATTCCTTGACCATTCCTTGATATCATGGTTCATCGCCCAACAATGCAGCCATTCATTTATATTTAGACTTGCCAGGTCAACGGCATAGATGTCATTCTGGTTCTTCTGTACATTTATCCAGTATATGAGTGAATTAAAAACATTTTATGTGATGCCATGCCTAGACTTCTGAATTACCTTCGCGGTGATCCTTTACCTTGTTGTTACATTTATTTTATTGCAGCTTAGTGCTGAGCTGACGTCTGCGAAAGCAAGACCAATATCATTTGAATTACCAGAGAGTGAAGGTGGAGAAAAAAGCACTGAAGAACTTTATGAAGTAATAAGGTAAGAGATAAATTACGATTTGGTTTCTTGAAGAGCGCTTCCTTGAGATCGACGTGGCGAAATGGAAATCGTACACTTCTTTTGCTATTTTGGCGACAGCTCATAAGATGGCTCTAAATGGTCAATAAATTGTATTACTTTCATAATGTGACATTCATGCTAGCCTTTATTAATTTGTTTTACAAGCTTCTTTTATTGATGTAAATTTGTTAAAAAGTACTATAACATTCTGCTCGTAATATAAAGTTAGCATATGACTGGATTGGAATGAAGCGTATCTGATTCGGTCTAATGAGGTATGAAAGTCGGATTTTTCTTGAGCTGGGTCCAGGTTATTTTGGAGCACCCAAGGAATTTTTTTAATTATGTTGTTTAGGTTTATAAGGAGGGAGAAAGAGATTGCGGAAACCAAAAACGAAGTTGCCCAGTCTGAGAGCATACGATATCGACAACGTGCGGAATTTTTAGAAAAGGAACTGGAGGATACAAAAGGAGCGTTGGCTACGGAACAAAAACGTACTCAAGGTCATATGATGACCCCAGAGGAGCACAAAGAGATCTCCGAAAAAGTAGAAAAAGTAAAACAGCTGACAGAATTAAACAAAGAACTGGAAAGACAGAAGGGAAATGTAGAAAGGGGGAATAATCTTTTAAGAGGAAAGGTAGATGTTTTTGACATGTTTTTGTAGTACTTGTAGTTTGTGCATTTGATAATTTTATCCCAAACATGGCCAAAGGCCACTGAAAGTGTGAGCGGCTATTTGATTTTTACTATCTTGTTTCTTTCTTTTGCCTGAAACAAGACCAAAGTCACTTTTATAGATCGACTCAGTTTCTCGGCATGATTCCTGATATTTTTTAGAAATTACTTGATGTACCTAATTTATCACTGCGTTCAGCTGTGTCCTTACTAATGTATTTGGTTACGTTTGAGTTTACATGTGCTATTTAGTCATGCAAGGTAGTAGTCATCTAGGATAGTATAAGCTTTATATGTTCTGTTTAAGTACATTTTGTATATGATATTGGTGTACGTAACAGTATACTCGCCACTCATTGTTGTCATGTTGGTATAGTGAAACTGCAGGATAAAGTTTGTTTGTGCATCTTTCTTTAGGCCTCGTTTACACTATGCCGGTATGAAATGAAAACGGTACAAAATGATATCGTTTTCATTTTTTACCGTTTTCAAAATCGTTTTCGTTTTATATCAGATAAACGAGGCCTTAGTTTTGTCATTTGGTGTTCGGTGTTTCGTTAAGAGCCTTGTTTTTATAAATTGTACCGACATTTCTTTGGCCATTCCAATAAAATTGTAAGTGACAGTTTATCTATACAACTAAGCCCCTTGGTCACTAAGGCTTCATATTATTCTAGTCAAAATTAACCGTGAATACTAATGTAAACCACTCCCACACCCCCACACCCACACCCACCTTGTATTTCAGTGTAACTGTCTTTCATCATACATTTAGTTAAGACAAATGGAAAATGAAATCACGTCGTTGAAAGATTCGAAAAAGCAGGTCGAAGAAGAAAAAGATGCTTTATTTGCTGAAAAGACGGCATTAAAAAGCGAGGTGAGTTTGTCCTATTGCCTACCTCATGTTATCTGTTGGCTCTGAAAGATGAGTCTTGTCGACTTACTCTACTTGCTGTATATCCTTGCGAGTTGTTTTGTATGCTTTCTTTTGCAATATGTGGACAGACCAAGATAGTAATGGAAAGTTATGTAGAAGTCCTTTATTGTGACGAATTTGGCCATTCCTTGAAATGGAACCTTAGAACTTGCGTTTCTACCTGTTTTCTGTTGAGGTGTTTTAAAAGATAGAGGTAGACAGTTTTATGTTCAAAATGTATTTTGTAAAGCGGCAAGGTAGAAGCAGCTATGTATCGTACGAATTTCTGATGACCTACTTTTTTACTTCTCCATGCCAGGTTCAACGTTGGACAGCCAGAACCAACCAGCTTATTGAGCAGAACGCAAAAGTGGACACAAAAGAAGTTGAAAATCTCCAGAGAGTTAAAGCGCATAATGAGAAGGTTATTGCCGCGTTAAAACAAGATAACCAAAGATCAAAAGATCAGATTGAACATTTGAACAAGGAACTGACAAAGATAAGGCACGAACTTCAGGAACAGCAGGTATGGGCAGCCATATTATACCACTATTCGTGTCATCAACGTTGTAGCCCAAAGGTAGTATTTTGATTACAAGATGTATGTGTAGCGAAAAGAAAATTAAATCATTTTTAAATTACGTCCTTTCCGTGTTGTTTCAGCTTCTGCTGCGTCTCCTCCAAGTGTTGGATGTTCTACCTCTGCCACTGCAACTACTGCTTCTGATTTTGCTGATTCCGTTGCTCCTACTGTTGCTTCTGCTGATACTGCCTCTGTATGTTCTCACGCAGCTTTCAGTGTTTCTAAACCTGTTGCTATTTCTTGCCTTTTGGGTATGTCATTTTGTTCTACCTCAGATGCCTCTGCTATTGCTCCCCTTTCAGATACACATTCTACTTTCGCTTTTGTTTGCCCTGCCGTTGCTACGTCTGCTGCTACGCATTTCGCTCCAGCACCTACCACTGATGATCCCTTTTCTTCATTTCCTTTTGCTCTTGGTATTGCTGCAATCTGCCTTTCTTGCTACTGCTACGTTTGGTCATACTTTTCTTGCTTCTACACTTGCTACTTCTGCCCCTGCCATTGAGTTATTTGTTGCTTCTTTCCCCGTTACTGCTCATTTTGCTCCCGATGCTTCTACCATTCCTGCCAGCGCTACCTTTTGGCAACGGTATTGCGGATATTGCCACGTTTGCTTTTTACTATTTACTGCCTTCTTTGTCAATATGCAATGAAACAAAATTAATTTTTCTTGTAAACTTCAGCTTAAGGCGAAGCAACTGCAAGGAGCAATGGACAGTACCAAAAGTGATAAGGATGGAGTAATTGATAAACTCAACAAGGAAATGGAGGAAATCAAAAAGCAGTTAGATGAAAAAGCAGCTGAAATTGCTGAAAAGACTAAACTAAATAACCAGGTATTTTCTGAGTTAGGAATGAGTTTCTTTTGTGCCGTGCAGAGTACTCAGTAATCAAAGAATGCTGTTGCCAGAAAGTGTTAACAGAGCTCGTGCAATAACGATTGTTATTGTGTATAAGAACATACTTTAGCCTCGCGAGATTGCAAGTTTCATTGTGTTGTGAATAACAATTAACACGTATAAGATATTTCTTGGCTCGCCGAGTTGACTGCTTAGGTCAGAATAGAATTTATAAGAATTGCATCCTGCAAACTTCTGACATCACAGATGAGGTCGTAAAACTGTTGTTTATTCTTTGCTTTTATTTCTAATGGCTTCCTGTAATTGGAGGAATTATAAGGGTTTTTTTCTCTGCTTTAGTTACGTAAATTGGCAAAAAAATACAAAATGCAGTCTGATGACTTACAGAAAGGGAAAGCGGAAGGAACAGGCACCGCAGCAGCAACAGTTGGTGGAGTTGAACAGAGTGATACCTTAGAGACAACACAAGACATGCAGAAGGAACTCCATCAAAAGTTGGAGCAGGCAGAACAGAAGCTTCGAGAACAGGAGCATAAAGTAACTGAAAATGACAGCAAAATGCAACAAATGGAGCAAAAAACAAAAGAATTGGAACAAAAGCTTGCAGAATCAGAACAGAAGTTTCGAGAAAGTGAAGACAAAGCAAAACAGATAGAAGACTCTGCTACAGCCCAAAGGCAGAAGTTTTCGGAGCTGGAAACCTCGGTTGGTAGCCTAAATAAACAGCTTGAAGAATATCAGCAAGACGACGAAAAGAAAAAGGTAGGATTGATGCCGATGTGGGTGCACTTTTTGACCACTGCACTCCTACACAAGGTTGTATCTTGGGTCTGAAGTTACAAATCGTCACCATTCCTTAATAATGATCTGGTTTGAGCTATTTAAACAGGTTTAACAGGTTTTGAAAGGGCTCTCGTGCTGCCTTGTTGTATTAGTAACAGTAACAATCTTGCTTTCCTTAATACATCCTGTACTGCGTTATTCATAACAAAATACTGTCATTTTAAGCTGTGAAGACAGCTCGAAAATCGATTAGGTCAAGTTAATATTATTCTTATATATACGCGCTTAAACCATTCGGCCTTAATTACTTGGTAACTCGAAATTTTTTATCAATAACTAAGGGATCTTTGAAAAGTTATAGTTAGATTTCAGTGCTATCATAAGCACGACTTTTACTAGTTTTTGCTTAACTGTTATTGCATTACCGCCCTATCGCGTTAACCACCGGAAATGGGATGCCAAACTCCAACGTATTTTGTGAGCGCTTTTATTCCAGCAACGAAGTTGAGGTTTTCACTTCTGTTGGTTACTACTGCATGCCGTGGTAGCTTGTTTTAATGCTTCTGTCGCTTGTTGTCAAGTTATGAATTTTAACCCTAGTCCTTTTTCAATGTCCTATTATTTTGATTTTAAGGATTTATGAGGCATTTGTTCTTCGCTTCAGGTTGCCTTGAAAGAGAAAGAGGAAAGAAATAAGAAGGTTTTAATTGCTTTAAGGACAAAAATAACCAATCTAACAAGTAAGTGCTAGCATTTTTGTATTTAACGTTGCATATGGAAAACATCGTGTCTAATTATGGTAAAATCCCGTCAAGTGTAGGTTCCGAAATTACCATTAGTTCAAAACTCGTTATTTCAAGAGACTTTCTTCTTTTCTATGATTACCGTTAACTTCTCATTCAAGGAACAACAGTTAAGTTACCACAATTCTGTCTAAAATATTGTCAAAACTGAGATTGAGTGATTACAAAGACGTTATTTTTACGTGATTAATTTTGTGATTAATACTGTTAAGGAATTAAAAATTTCGGAGCAAATCTCATTTTAATCGTTAGCATTGGAATGTTGACATTTTTGTTCTTACTTTTCTGGTATCTCACTTTTTGAAATTATAGCGCAGAAGGACAAAATTACCAATGAAAACGAAGAGCTGAAAAAAACAGTCAAAGAAGCACAAGATACGAACGATTCCCTTGAAAAAGATCTACACGAAAAGGATGTAAAATTGAATTCATTCATATCACAACATGAGGCCCAGATAGCTAGATTGGAACAGGAATTGAAAAATGCAAAGGATGCACATATGAAGACACAAGACGAATATGAAAAGTTGCAGCAAGAAAATAGGTATGACACTCTTACCTTGAATGCATTGATGCATCTAAGAAGGCAACAGGATTGGCTGCTTTTTTTCTTGTGCTTTATTGCAATCTGTCTGTGGTTACTTCCTTTTTCTCATCTACTGAATACTTTATAGAATTTTCTCCTTTTTTGATTGCGTTTACTTTAGTTTTCAATGTTGTTAGTCTCACAGATCACCGTGTCTATCTTCACCTTAATTTCATTTTTATTTGGCATCGTTATCTGGCATCCAGGCTCTGTGTTTCCATAGTTTACTCAGTTATATGATAAACTTGATGACGCAACATTTGGCTAATTATTTGCTAACTGACGACCGTTTCCTGGGTAACTACAGTCCGGGCCTTTTGAAGCTTCAAGATCACATCAATAGATCCTGTATTCACGTAGCCAGCAGCTTCGATGAATTCACAACAAGTCACGAACGTTGGTTATCCTACGTTCTCTTGGTTATTGCTAGATACTATTCGCTTTTATGTGATTGTACTTTTGGAAACGGCAGCAAGCGTCCTGATGGACATGTTCAATTAGAATACATGAGTTGCAGTGTTTTAATCCAACTTCTGTCAATAATGAAAAGTTCCATTTGCCGCATACTTGAGAGTCAAGGTAAGGAAAGATATAGCTAATTCTTTTCTGGTCACGTTATGTTTTTCCTCTTTGTTCTCCTATCAGGAATATCCACAAAGCTTTCAGTGACGCCAAAGAGGCTGCTCGTGCTGCACAGGTATTAGAGGCACAAAAGCAAGTACGCGCTTACGCTTCTTCCACGCAGACCGCCAAGGTAAGGGCTCAAGCTGCATCGAAGCCAGTTCACCAAGACAGCTTATGCACAGAAGGTACGTTGGTGTATATTTCCATTATCAGACCTACCATAATTGTTCAAACTGAGGCCACGACTTTTATATTTTTAGAAAATTAGGGGCTTTTGTGCTGTGGCGACTTTTATTTACTTTTAAAAAGCATTGACAGTGTAATTAACATCAATATTTTAACAATTCTTGTAAACAAGAGTCCCATTTAATTAAAGTATATTGTCTCTGTGGATGCCCTTGCCCTTTTTGAATAAATTTCTTATTACCTTTACCAAGGAGGTTATGTTTTCATCAGGGTTTGTTTATTCGTTTGTTGGTTGGTTGGTTTGTTAGCAGAAAAACGCAAGAAATTATGGAAGAATGTTGGCGAAATTGTCAGGATAGGTCAGAAATGGGCTAACTTAAAAATTATTAATTTTGGGTGGTGATCCAGATCATTGTCTGTTTGTCGGTTTGTCTGTGTGTCTGCTAGCAGGATTATGCAAAACCTACTGGACTTATCCTGATGGAAGAAAGTCAGACTATCGTCATGATCCAAGCGACATCCCATTCAATTTTGGGGATGATCCGAATGAAATCCCGGATTCTGTATCACTTTTTCGACAATGAAACCGTCATAGTCCTTGTGAGGGAATCCAGTTACTATATTAGGAGGATAAAACCCCTGTTAATTGAATAATGATACTGGCTTGGCAGAGGTTTGCGCTCTCAGAGTGCTTCTGGTTTAAGAAATTGTTTTGCACCTTTTTTACAAACTGTCAATTGCGGCTCCTCCTTGAGGATACGATATGCGACTTCCTTTTTTCTGTACAAGCTCTGCCTCTGTTCCAGGGCGGTTTCTATTTGATATGAAAAGGATGTTCAGCAGGACAAGCTTGCTCTTTGTTTTAATATGTAGCAGTCTATATATGTAACCATGATATTCTGCAAGCAGTGATATTGAGGGATTGTAAAATTTCTTAAAGTGCGCGGTGTTGAATTGAGAAGTTTTGGATTAAGAGAATGTAGTTTAGATCCACCTCGGACATATGGCACAATTGGATGTTATAATCCGCAGTTCTGTCTATATTTAGTTCCAGGAGTAAGAAGTCACAACAAAACCGTATATTTTTAATGTTTCTGAAAGGTTGGAAGTAGGGATCCGCAGTGACACATAGACCAACCAACGTCATCCACAATCAAGGAAGATCTCACGTACCACAAGCGAACAGCTGTTGGTGGCCACAGTTAAAAAATTCTTCGCATTTAATTTATTCGTTCTTGTATCGTTTAATTTGCATTCTAAGGTTCGCCATTAACTGCAACTGTCAGGCCGACATCCTCGTCGAGCACGAACCAGACTCCCAATCTCAAAGTGATGACAATGCCTACTGCTAGTATACGTCCGATCCCGTTTGCTCCCACACCAACTGCCATGGTAAGCCCGACCGTTCCCTTGACACAAGCAGATGCCCCCATGACGTCTACAATGTCAGTGGCAGTTACTGCTACTGTCACCGCCACACAGAGACAAGCTGATTCGGCAGCATCTCAGAGCTTAGCGCAAACATCCCATCGACGTTCTTCAGATGGTGAGCCAGTTGTTCCCGGACCGAGACACGGCTCTGCAAGCTTCAAAGCGCCTGTTACAAGAGCCACCGCCCAAGTTGCGGCTCGAGATTCCCAGGGCATGGACATTCAAACCGATCGGATTGACATTTCTGGGTCTGGAACTCAAACGACAGAAATTGAGGAGTATGACAACAGTAGGCCCGAGAGCCACTTCAGAGAACACGTGTAAGTATTTGTTAATGGTATGCGCTTCCTCTACTGTTACTGGATTTGTTGACGTTATGTGTGTATCTCCTTATGCGCGAGATTACAAAGTAACTTACTTCCTTGTATTCGGGAATCAAGGTCGTCAAAATTGAGTGCCGGCCGAAGGTATGATATTCAGATATTAAGATTTGTATCTAATTTTTAAGTCATAAAAGTGAAGGCGGTAATGCACTGATTAAATGTCATATGTAAAGGGTTACCCTTTGGTTATTGAATATGCTATTTTGCCCTCAATCTGATCTATTTTACGTCGAAGCGTAACCAAGGACACACATGTTTACAAGAAAACGGTCACGTAGCAGTACTTTCAGGAACGTAGCCTAATTGGTGGGAACCTCGATATACCGACTCCGATGGTTTACTAACCATTACTACTAACCAGTCAGTTGTTTAGGTCTCCTGACTTTTCCTCAGTGTAAAATATCTCTATGTTATTTTTGTCCATCCAGCCAACCTCAAATGAGTTCCTCAGAGGCCGAGTCATCTCAATCGTCAAGGGAGAGACCAGAATTGGGAGGCGCGCGTGGATTACAGCATCCAGTGGGCAAGAGAACACGGTTAGCTGATGACTATCCAGACAGGTGAGTTATACTAAAATCCTTAACCTGTAACTTCTCCTGTTGTTTCATCAGTCTTAAAAGTTAGCCGACTGTAGTACGTCAAAGACATTTTAGCTGATAAAAGAAACCATGGATATCAACATTAAATCTTGCATTGCTTTGCATTGCAGCACTTGATTAGCGTATGCAAGCAGCCGAATGTGAGTTCTGCCACAATTGTATACTTAACTGCCCATACTTGTGAAATGATTTAATGACTAGTTGCTTTCTGTAAACCATCAAAAGAGCTTCCAAGCTACAGTACTGTTCCACAAAGCCACTGAAAGGTAATTACTTAATAAAAAAATAAATCCTCTTTACGAAAAGCATTACCTATTTTAAGAATAGTTTATCAATGTGTGCATGGTATAACCCGTGTGTGGCGTCCCCTAACGACCCGCCTTGAAAACGAAAAATTGACTGCCTGATAGCAGGAGAAAGGAAAAATTGAATTTGTTTATCCACGAAATTGTGTTGATGATCAAAGATTTTTGTGACAACGTGGTAATGCGAAGGTACGTTGCATATTAGAATTTGATTTTAGCAGTTCTCATTTGGTGCAAATAGGTTGTTTATGATGGGATTTTAAGAAGCACAGTGGGCGATGGCGTTTTCCGAAAAATGAAATTACTATTTTACGTAGTCTTTAATGGAAGCTTCATCCCAGTCCTTTAAAATGTTTGTCTTTGTGTGGTATAAAGGAGAATCTTTTTCAATCATTCACCCTGAGCCATACATGATTTGCAAAAATATAAACTGTTCTTGTTAGATGGCTTCCCGGAATAGTATTGATGTTGTACATGAAAGAAAAGTTACTACATCAAGAACACTTGGCAGATAGTTGCTGGCAGACTATCATTCATTAACGATAGCAATTTTAGGACGTTCTTTGTTTTGGAGGTGTTTCTAATGCGAATTGTCCACGCTTGTCGTATCTTGAGTTTCTAATTTATACCAGAAGACTATTTCAAAATCTTTGACAGGCTTCTTTTAAATAGTTCCTAGAACATTTATAATCGAGGGATTCTTTCCACCCAACAGAGAGGAACCAGGAACGTCAGGAGACATATCGGAGCAACCTGAACTCAAACGAGTAAGAACGCAAGAGGTACGTCGGAGTGAATCGGTCTCATTGCATCGAAAGTAACATTTGTTGGTTGTGGGTCACCTACTCAGTTATAACACCGTCGGTTGTTTTCTGGACTATTACCTACATTCTTTCTTGAAGAAAACCAGCAGCTATTTTCATAAGTTTCCCTATTTTTATATAAGTTTTCCTATTTGTATATAAGTTTCCCAATTTTTATATAATTTTCCTTATTTTTATATAATTTTCCTTGTTTTTATATAAGTTTCCTTATTTTCGAAAGATTGCTATCAGGAAGCGAATAGGTAATAATGATGTTTTACTTATTATGTTTAAGGCTGCCTGTTATCAATGTGCTGATTTCTTCTTGAAGCGTTAGTGGCTACTATTTAAACACTTTCCACATTTAGATCAATGCTTAATTCTTGCGCTTTACGTATTCCTTAATTCGGTACAATGGAAAATGTCCTGAACTATTTTGATGGAAATTTTTGTTGTAAAAGGAGCCAGTCCAGTTTACTTTCATGCTGTTCATTTTCTCTCATTTTTTTTGTTGTCTTGAGAAGATAATTGAGCCTCAAGTCTCAAGTGTCTCGTCGTCAGCATCGTCCGAGGTAGCTGGAGCATCTATTCATGCTGTCAGCGTCTTCGAACAGGAGTCAGAACCGTCCGACGACGTCATGTGGGGACCCAAGGAAGAAAGTTCTCAGGATTACCGGGATGATGCAATAGAGCAGATAGTTAGCCTGTCGGAAGGTAAATTGCGTTTAGAATTATTTTTATTGCCATCAAGGATTAGGGAGTGTGAAAATTGGGAAGGTGTTTATACCTTGACATAGCTGAATTTGCTGAAAGTAAAAAATGTTGCTGCAAAGTTGTCTCTCAGAAGTTGCTGTCCTTGTTAGGGTTTGTGTGTCTGGCGGGTAATATTTCTAGCCTGATTGCGTAATTGCATATTACCTACATACTGAACAACGTATATCTTTTGTGTGGTGTTGCCTATGAACAAAATTTGCTTCATGACATTGACCTTTGTTTGATAATAAAAAAAATTACATGCAGAACTGTCTTGATAGTGACCGAGCGCAAGCAAAATGATTTTATTGTTGACAATGAGAGTATGGAGATATGCTCCACATTAGCTTTCACACTATCAGAGACATTGTGAGCAACCTAACTATCCTTTGTTGGATTACGTGATTTCTGCTTGAACCTTTTTAAACCGTTATTGCATCCTTGTGACTCCAAGTACAAAACAGAATCTGGAAAGGCTGTCGTTTCATTAGTATGCATGCGTTCCTCAATGTTCATGATAGTAGCAGCGAAAAAGTGGCTTCAAACAGAATTTTTTACAGTGAATGAAGGTGCAAACCAATGACAGGAAAACTAAGAATTTTTTGCCATAAAAATGATCGTTTCGTGCAATTTAATTCGCCAATGAAAAATGTGCTAACTGCAAATGAACCTGACTTGTGGCTGAAAGTGAAGTCTGTGTCTCATATCCGTTATGTTTCTTTCCATGCACAACTTTTCACTAATTCTCTGGCTCATTGCTCCATCAATAGGTCTTACCCTTGCACTCATAATTGTGGAAAACCAGACTTTCCCCTAACTCCCATTCACATTCGAGTACTGACTTTCCCCTAACTCCCATTGTTGCATTGCCTTTGAGTACTGAATGCCACTCATACGGCTTTTTCTTTGACCTTCAAAACTGTCGAGCTCATTGTCTGCTGATTGTTCCGACGTATGATCATAAAGCTTCAATGTTATTTTTCTCCATAATTGCTCTTATTGCTTTATTCTTGTTCGGCTCTCTCTTTCTGCACTCATGACCTTAATGTGATCATTTGAGAGCAAAACCTAGACGGTGAAACGCCACCCTGTTGAACGGAGTACCGTGTGACTTGTCCGGATGGTACACGTGATAAGCAGCCACTTATTAAGGAGGAAGACATTCTTAGTAGCATTGCCGCTTAGCATTAACGATGAGATGATTCATGCTAAGACATTAGAAGATGGTATAAAGGGCCGCCGTGTTATTGTTTAAGGTTTCTTTGTTGTACGCTATTTATGGCTCGTGATATTTATACACTTAATTGAAGTACTTACAATACTATGAAATGTGACTTGATCGATTCTGTGAAATTTACATAGGACCAGTTCAAGATGAAGACTCGGTGTCGGTGGAAACAGCAAGACCGTCAGACCAAGAACCAGGACATGCTGACATTAGTGTTGTCACCGGAACGTCTGCTGAACCGGAATCTTCCATTGAGTATGCTTCTGGAGATCCCCGACAAGGAGATGTCTTGCAGGATCAAGTAGAAATGCCTCAACGCGGAAGGGAAGCTGTCACTGTTTCGGTAACTAGTTTTCAAGCACTTTTAGAAAGATGATGGTTATCATAAAGTCGCGATAATGATTGTAATCATAAAGTCGCGATAATGATGGTAATCATAGAGTCGCGATAATGATGGTAATCATAAGGTCGCGATAATGATGGTAATCATAAAGTCGCGATAATGGTGGTAATCATAAATTCGCGATAATGGTGGTAATCATAAAGTCGCGATAATGGTGTTAATCATAAAGTCGTGATAATGATGGTAATCATAAATTCGCGATAATGATGGTAATCATAAAGTCGCGATAATGATGGTAATCATAAAGTCGTAATAATGATGGTAATCAAAAAGATGATGATTGGGATAAAAAAGATGATGATGACTACGATTATTGTAGTGATGATGATAATGATGATGGTAATGCTGGTAGAGGTGGTTGTAGTGATGTTGGTGGTGTGTTCATGGTAATGGTAGTGGTGGTAGGGGTCGTTGTAGTGATGGTCGTGATGATGATGGTGACGGGGATAATTTTGATGATGAGCTCGCATGCCCGACGTACGGATTTTGTAAAGCCCTACTGAAGATTTCTTTTTTGTACACACGTTTCATAGATTATCATCAACTCGTGTGCCTTCTGGGGTTTTTTTTCTTGTTTTGAGGCTAGCGTTGTGAATTCGTGTCCTAGCACTTGTGAATCATTATTCTTCGTTGTGTTTTTAGGAGGGTTTGCGTGCCCAGCCAATACGCCGACAGCCATCGCCCTTTGGATTAGATCCTGCTGGCAGAGGAAGGTTTGTTGCTGTTCATCTTTTGTATCAGTTTTAAATGACTGTCTAATTAAAAGCGCAGTTTGACGTGTAAGTCTTTATTTCTTGTAACATTTTGCCAGACTTCATTATTGTTGTTCCTCTGTTTCACGTTAACTATTTGTCCTGTGATTATTCTGGTACCAAGTGAATACCTAAAGCAATTGTAAGAATTAACAGCGTAGTTGATCAAACTGAATATTACCCGCCTAGCCCTGACACGCAGACCAAAATGTCAATTCCCTGTTAGGTACAAAACGATGAGAGCTCATAAAACTTAATGTGCAATTTATCCCTGAGCTAAATTTCTTCTATGTAGTCATTTGAATTAAGCCAGATTTAACGCACAATGACTAATTTGGACACTAGTGTAGCAGATTGGGAAATTTTTCTGTACATAGCTCTGCTGTACATAATGATGATGATGATGATGATGATGATGATGATGATGATGATGATGATGATGATGATGATGATGATGATGATGAT
>JANTCA010004454.1:2718-44339 GCA_024741275.1 Chironex yamaguchii
GAAACTTTTTATTAGCTATATAATGTGAGGTTTACTAGCAGTCGTAATGTAGTAATAGGAAACATTATATTAGCTATATAATGCAAGCTATACTAGCTATCGTAATGTAGTAATAGGAAACATTTTATCAGCTATACAATATAGGTTATATTAGCTGTCGTAATGTAGTAATAGAAAACATTTCATTAGCTATATAACACAAGCTATGCTAGCTGTCGCAATGTAATAATAGGAAACTTTTTATTAGCTATATAATGTGAGGTTTACTAGCAGTCGTAATGTAGTAATAGGAAACATTATATTAGCTATTTAATGTGAGGTTTACTAGCAGTCGTAATGTAGTAATAGGAAACTTTTTATTAGCTAAATAATGTGAGGTTTCCTAGCAGTCGTAATGTAGTAATAGGAAACACTTTATTAGCTATTTAATGTCAGGTTTACTAGCAGTCGTAATGTAGTAATAGGAAACTTTTTATTAGCTAAATAATGTGAGGTTTACTAGCAGTCGTAATGTAGTGATAGGAAACATTTTATTAGCTATATAATGTGAGGTTTCCTAGCAGTCGTAATGTAGTAATAGGAAACTTTTTACTAGCTATATAATGTGAGGTTTCCTAGCAGTCGTAATCCAACAGACAGACAAACAAACAAGCGAACAAATACACAGCCAAAGGTCAGCCAAAATATAATCTCATTGTCGGAGTAAATTCTTGCAACCAGAGTACTTTCAATGGATATGAAAATCATGTTTTGATGTAGAAACTGTCGACAACGGTGTTGTCGTTGAAATTGAACTGATACAATGATTACAATAACTAGAATTTGTCTGTAACTAAATGTAGTTTGATCACCTTTTGTTCTGTAATTTCTGTTTGCCTGATACCTACTTATTGTCCCTCTTCTTAATGGAAAGTCATTAACTTCTAGGTCACTGCTGTTTGCTTAAGACAAGAATATATTTTCAAAAACGCCGAAACAAAGGTAGACGAAGCACAGCAAAAACAGGTAAGAGAATTTCGATCTCAGTAAGAAACCCGATTCCTGCCACAGGTGAGAATCCTTATTTTCTTGCATCGCCATGGATCAGTTTATGAAATATAAACTTTAATCTCGACTTAGTTTCCCTTAATATGAGAATCACATTATCACGATGCTACTTTGATTGACTGTATAAGATATAAGTCCCAATCAAATGGAGTTAAAGGACAACAGCAAAAGTTAAAACGGACGAAAACAAAAAGAGGGAACACAGAAAAAACAAAAGGAATAGGTAAAAGAAAACAAGGATAAATGAAAAAAGCGTGGACGTTGGAAAGTTAAAGTCCAAGTTACGTGTATTACGGTGAAGGTCTCTCAAAATTTATATAACTCGTTACTCGACAGGAAGTCTGTGATGGCGTTCTTTATCGTTGGGTCAAATGACAGGGCACCTAGACCAAATGTAGTAGTTATAGCTAAATAAGCTATACAGTTGCATCGTGATAAGACCAAAAATCACCAAGGGATTTACAGAAGCGTTCAGAAAACGAGCGTTTTGTTTCACGTACATACAAAACATCACAGTAAATCAACTGTGGTACACTGGTAATCGCGATACGATTATATGGTTTGTTTGCAAAGTGTGATCGATAGCAGTGTGTATGAAAATGCACATGTTTTACATCGTTCTCTGTGGAATGTCTGTCAGGTCGTATGACTGATGTGGAAATGGTATTGTCATGGACAAGGTAATTCCTCATTAGTGGTTTGGGAAAGATCAAAGATGACTGGAGACCAAAGTGGAATTTGGAGTGATTGGTTAAGAATGGAAACATTTGAGCTTTATTGTTTTCAGAATATGAGGTTATGGCAACAAGCACCACATCGTTGGAGGTTAAATGTTAGCGAAAAGTCCACATTCTTTAGGCGATATCAGAGAGGATACGTACTCTTTTTGATTACTTTGTTAGGAACAGATATGGTTTATGACTACGATAAGCAGAAAAGCACAGAAAGAAGTAGAAAAGCTATTTCTCCACACGAAAATTATGAACATTTACATCAAAGACATTGTTTTCCATTTCTTTACTCTTTGTCGTTTGGTGGACAGTCATCAAAATGTCGCTTTGTTTATGTTTCTAAAATTACAATTAAAAATATGTATGACAATGAGGGTACGCAAGGACTATCTCTCTCTCTCTTTCTTTCTTTGGGTCCCTTTTCCGATACGGACTTTGCCAACCATGGTTCTCCTTAAAGTCCTATCCTTAGTAGCCAGAAGCAACTCGACTTAACCTAAATCAAGACACTTGCTTAGGCTGGTGATGTAAGTTGGCCTTGGTCTTCCTCCACTGTGCTTTCCTTCAACTTGTCCTGTAAGTACCAAATTCTCTTGCTTTTCTTTGCACATAATATGTCTCAAAACTCTCTCTGTCCGATGGTTATCATTAAACATATTTCTTGTTTTGGTCTTTTAAGACTTCTTCGTTTGACACATGTTCTGTCCAGGATATTCTTAGCATTCTCCTGTAGAACCATATGTCCGCAGCCTTCAACCTATCTTCCATTGCTGGCGAAGTAGCCCTGAATTTACTTCCATAATGAAGGATAGAATGCACGTAGCACTTGAACAGCTTGTTCTTTATCTGCACATTCATTCTCGAATCTTTTAATATATTTCTTAGTTTTTGAAAGGAGTCATTTGTTACGACAATTCTTCTCTTTATTTCTGTGTCACATGTGCCATTTGATGTTATCATGCTTCCTAAATGATTAAACTTTTGCACCAGCTTTATTCTATCTTGTCCGACCTTAACTTCGCACTTTGACATTTTGTTTTCTTTTCTAATTCCCATGCATTCTGTTTTCTTAACATTTATTGCTAAACCTTTCTTTTCATTTTCTTTTTCAACTAGATCCAGTACTTGTTGAAGTTTCTCTTCTGATTCTCCAACCAATACTGTATTGTCTGCATATCTGATGTTATTTAAGTTGTAACCGTCTATTATTACTCCTCTGATGTTACTGATCTCTTTTAGGATGTTTTCACTGTAGAGGTTCAATACGTCTGGTAAGAAGACACCGCCTTGTCTCGCTCCTCTTTGAATGTTGGTAAACTTACTAACTTCACCATCTACTCTGACTGCTGCGGACTGCTTGGTTATGAATCAGTCTCACGTCTTGGCCGTCCCTATCCAGTTGTTGTAACATGTTCATCAGATCTACGCGTCTAACTTTGTCAATGCCTTTGTGTAGTCTATAAAGCAGACATAGAGCTTCTTCTGCATTTTTAGTGCACGTTCACGTAACATCCTCAAGATGACCATCACTTAGGGACGAATTTGACAAGTTAATTATATATTTTACTTACGCCATTTTTATTTGCCATTTGTTTTTCTATTTGTCTTCTGTCGAGCGTACTCTTTTTGTATCCTACTTTATACTTGTCACTGTTGTGTCATTGTAGTGTCATTGTTTCTGGTAACAGGGACGGACTTACCGGGGTGTGAGGGGTGCGAAACCCTCCAATATTTTTGTGTCATCAGATAAATTTTGTTTTGATTTGGTAAAAAGCTTTCTTGCTAGTCAGTAGTGATGAAATGACGCAAAGTTTCTTCCTAATTTATCTTCTTGTCAAGGCAATTGGATTTTCTCTTTCAATGAAATAAAGTGCTTGAAATAGAAGTGGCTTTTGGATACCACTGCTTCCATGTCTGGTGTCTACAGGGTTGCTCAAGCAAAGCTTTCTGGAAAGGAAAGTTCCATATATTCCTTGTCTTGGACATAAATCTAATCTTTGTGTAGAGCATGCTTGTAATTAGTCCCTTCTAGCGCATGATTTCTTTTCTACTTTCTAACAGTTATACAACTTCTTGACTAAAAGTACCTCTCGTTTTGAAAGATACAAAGATGATGTTATGGTGCTGCAGGGTGCATTGCTTTTAAAAAGCCTATCGCAAATAAGATGGACTGGAAGAGCTGAATGACTAAGAGCCGTATGGTCTTGTTATTAACGGTTAATTCATCTCCTTGAAGAAATGCGATCGTATGATGCACACCCTACCGTGAATACCTTTCGGAAAAATTGACGTCGTTCGAATTCACGCTAGGTTTAATTTTGTTTAAGAATGTTATGCTTGCATTGAAACAAGAGGTGATGGAAGTGCAAGAGATCGAGTTTGATCTAGTGAATGGTATTGACTTGATAAGGCAAACTGCTGAGATACTTGAGAGCCTTCGAAGAGATGAAGGTACAATTGATGGATTTATAGAAACAGCCCTTGCTCATTGTCATAAATATGGAATCAATCCACAAGCAGAGTATTCAAAGCGATATAGGCCACGAAGGATTCCATCAAGGTTTGATCAGAATGTAGGTAATGCCATTTTTCACACCTTCAAAGATCATTACCACATTGAAATGTTCAAGGTCATTGACAGGTTCATTAGAGAGTACAGAGATATCGAGGAAGCATTAACTGAGTCCTTTGGTCCTCTAAGATGCCTCCATCCACAACTGCTTCATAAAGCTACAAAAGATGACTGCATTCTCTTGTGTCAAATATTTCTCGATGATCTCGCAGATGCTGATATTGTGTTTCTTGACATCAGATATATGAAAAACATATTATGCAGACAAACCCAAAGACAATCTGCAATGCATCAAAAGTGTTGGCTGCCAAGAGATGCCTGTATCCCCATCTTGCAAAAGCTTACCAACTTGCCCTTACTGCACCAGTATCCGTAGCAAGTAACGAGAGTTCATTTTCAAGATTAAAGCTACTGAAGACGTATTTGAGGTCAAAAATGTCTGATTTCGATTTTCAAATCATTGCTTGTGAAAATGACGTAACAGACAGGATAGACATTGAAAAGCTTGCCGATAAATGGTCAAACCATAAAGCAAGAAGAATTGAAGTTTGATAATTTATTGAATTTACAATTAAAGCTTAGCAAAGTTGATTTAATTTTTATATAAATGAATACTGTGTAACTTTACGGTTACGGTTGGAAATTTATGTTACAGAAAGCAAAGATTTAAGACATTATAGGTATAAAGTGAAATTGACAAATGAGCGCTTCTCTTATTTTCAAGGCACTTGAAGGGCGTGGAACAAACATCCAATCATTGTCTAACACCCCCTCCCTCCAATCCTTGCCTCTAAAATCCGCCCCTGTCTGGTAATATGATATTACTAGTAAAATATTTACTTTATAAATCATTATCTTTAGGACGTCGATGCATGTTACTCTACAAAACATTTATGAATTTAACAAAGGTTGTTCAATTTGCATTAATTTGACTTTTCAGTTTCCTTTCAATGATTTTTTTGTTTAAACTGACAACCCGTTCAGACTAGATATATTCCTTGACTGCTCCTACTTCACGGTCGGTGACTTTTATCTTGTATGGTGCAGTAAATGGTCCAAATATATCCCGTCTTCCTTGTGCTTATTTTCAGTTTCTAACACGACTCTCCTTAGTTAATCCCTTCATCATTACCTAAACCTTCGTGTTTCATGATATCAAAAATGCCTTCAATAAAACTTGGATGGCTAAGGTGTTTCCATAATTCATTCATCTTACCGGTTTAATTTACTTATTATTCTTTGAGAGTTTTTCAAATAATTCTGGTGGTATTTTATCTCCAGCTTGTACTCTCTCTTTATGTTGATACTTTTGTGATTAGAAAGTTCTACTGTCAATGTGCTGTCTGTGCAAATCCATACATCAAAATATGTCTATATTCAACATGTGTGTTGCGCTGTTACCAACTTTTCTATATCGATTGTATCTCTACTATGTCGAATGCGTTTTCATTGTCAATAAAGAAACACATAGGTGGAATGTCAACATTGATGATTTCTCTTTCACTGATTCATCACTTTTACTAACACCAACTTCTGCACACTGCGTCTTAACTTGATCATGTTCATCCAGATCTTTAAAAATATTCTGATTTATAATTTTGTTCTATTCATATAGGGTTGAAAGGAGGTAAATTAAGCACAATTATTTCATTGAACAACCTTTTTGTGGTACGAAACTTGAAGACATTGCGCTAAAATCATGCTTAAAAGCTTTTTTCGTCTGACACTCTTCAGAGTATGAAACGTCAGTAAGGAAACTATATGGCAACCTATTTATACGAAACATGTTTCAAAACTAGCTAATCATAAACAAGAAAGGAAACAAAGAAAGAGAAAATGAAGAAACAAAAGACTACTGGAAGAGTCCAAATGAAAAAACGAAGTCTTTCTGCTTTCAGAGAAATGGTTTTCTTGTTTTAATGAAGACAGACTCCAATGCACTTAGATGCAAGAACAATCTAGCTGTACCAATTATCCAAAAATTCATTTTGGCGCATTCTGAATTTTCTAGTAAATGCTGGCCCATGACAGAATCGCATGTTTTGGTAGTCATTTAATGACAAAACATTTAGACTTTCAAAGTCCTCGCTACTACGAGACAAGACCCAGCGGCGGGAAAGGGAAAATTCATTCTGTGTTTCGGCTTAAGCCTTCATTAGTGTCAGATATATATAGTACCTCAATAGACACAGTGCTTTGATACATTTGTCAAGAGTGGAGCATTACCACAATAGCTGCATAAAGTGTGAGCCGACGGGTTTCTAGCATGGTAACCCTCACACTCAATAGAACATTCATTTAACCTTAAAACCTCTTAACTTCGTAAGTAAACTTGCCTTCTCCTTGTTTCAACATCTGTATGTACGTTGATACAAAGAGAAGAAAGGTTTATTGCATTTTTATCCCTAGGTGATTAGCTCACTCTTCAGGGGATTTTGCTATAAGACTTCCCTTATATTCGTTGTCGACTATTGTTGCACCTACCCTGAATGACAGATGGCGCACGTGGAGCTGTGAGCTCTCCTAAACTTTGTTCTTCATTTGATTGACTAACTCGACTTACGGGACGAGAACTTGACGTCGAGTGAGTGACTTGTCTCTACTGATGAAGTCCAGTTACTTGACGTATTCGAGTAGGTGTTATGGAGTAGGTCATGCCACAAACACCCTCCTTCTCCATCTTGGAAAGCTAAGGTGACACTTACTCCATTTAACACACTCCATTCCAGTTCAATGACATCAAAGCTTTTCTTTTTGGTTTTCGTTCCTTCGGCGCCTTTAGATCAGAATATTAAGATGATTAAGATTTTGGTAATTCTGTGATTTTTGTTTCTTGAGAGATCCTTGCCCCCTTCTCCAGTTGCTTTAGTAGCTGCCTCTCATCGACATGGCTGTGGGGAGGCATGAGGGGGTAACTGCCTCCCACACTGTGCAATTTTTGACTGAGAGTTAGATGTACAATTCGACACGGAAAATGGTCGTGTAGTATAATTTAAAAACTTTACGTTTGTCTTTTCTTGTTATTTCTTCACTGCTCTCAATATCCTCAGAATTTGTCGATTGATCACAAGTCACAAAACTATCTTTGGTCACTAAATGCGAAGCTAAAACTAAGAACTGCGAAGAAACTTTTAGTACTAAAATTGGGTCAAAGCGGGTCCTAAAAACTTTTAGAACTAGGGCTGGTGGTAGGTTGCTTATAAAAAAGCGTGTTGCCGCTATCACTGACAATAGCTCTTTTCATTCAAGATGGTCATGATAAGTGCAGACCCGAATACTGTAGGCCTGCTGTAGCTAAGACAATGTAACACACAACATGGATCGTGACATTCAAACACTCATCAAGTTAATGTTGCTTACAATTCCTCCTGGTTTCATTCTGCGCATTGACCAGTTCTCGTAACCCCACGCACAACGCAGGAGGATCAGAGTTTGATGTTTGGTGTTATTTTAATGTTTGTGTTGATGAGAATATGATTTGCCATACTCCTGTTTCTTTACTATTTTATGTTTTGTTCTGTTGTCCCTCGTCTTGGCCTCCATTGGTTAAAAAAGGATAAAGGTACCACTGTGTAATTTGAAAGAACATTCGCTTTTTATTTCGTCCATTTTCCAAACAGACAATGCACATGTAGAAAACAAGTCGTCAGAAAATGGCGATTAAGTATTTTCATATACGTAGTCCCCCTGTCTTAATATTATCGTTGTTGCTGGTGTAGTTGTATTTGACTTCCTGGTGTGGTGTCCGATCTTTGTCATGTCGAATATTTTTGCGAGAAAACTAACTTCATATGATCAAATCGTTCGGTAATCAAAGTAGGATCACTGGAGGAAGTTTGGCTTGTAAAGTGCTGTGTGACTCAGTGACTAATTGGTTTTATTTCCTTGGCCTTAGGGGGAAGTCTCTGATCAACAAGTTTGTGGTGGAGATTCCGCGACAAGATGACAGTCAAAGAACTTTGAGCACTACTCTGATCTTTTGACAAGGACGAATTGTAAAAGATGTGGAGCATCCAACATCGACAATGAACAGCAGCACGTTTAGTCTGTATGTTCTACCGTCTACGTACTTTTCAGTTAGTAGGGAGTCAAGGACAACAGAATTAAGTGTTTTAGATTCAGATAGTTTTAGGACATCAGCCATGCTAGTGGATCCATTCAATGGGATGGCTACGAAAAAATCTCTTGATTCTAGGACAAGTTATCAAGACACACAGTTGAATTACACGGCGACAGGTGGTGTTATGTTTACACAGATGTTTTCTAGAAGTGTTAGCACCGACGAACATTTAAACAAGACGAAAAAATCTAGCGAAAATGGCCGAGGTATGTATAACCAAGTTGTACTAATTTCTTTAGTCATGTCACCAGTGACCTGTTTCCACGTCGCTGCCCTAAAATAGTAGTGAATGGTTTTTTGTTGTCAACGAGACTGAATGTGTTAAATAAACAGCAGATTTGACGACCATGGGCTGCAATCTTGCTTTATTTTGATTCCGTCGACGAAGTACATCGTTTAGTAAACAGTACGATACAACCTAGTCGCACTGCGGTTCACAACCCACAAAACACGTTGGAATAACCAATGTTACAGTGATAAAAGGTAACCAAAGAGTGGCGTGCTTTTCCCATCCTACATTTTTAAATCTTGCTGAAGAAAACCTCTCTGGTGGGAGGTAAACGATATTGTTTTTCATAAGAGAATTATGCTAGTGAAAAGTCCAAGCGGAGGAAGCTGTTCAGAAACCTTTGTGACTTTGTCTTGTGTCATCGGTTTAATTGAAACTAGAAATTAGCTTGGCTGCCCACAAGAATATCGGCGTTTAGTATGGATAAATTACCGGGGACTATAGGAAACTGAAATTTCTATTCAAATACAACACATCCAAGCGCGAAATACATTTTTAATATTCAGGTATGCGCAGGTTGTGAAGCCTGTGCAACATCCTGACCGAGACATGACTACTTCGTTCAATTGATGGTTACGAAATCGAGCAGATGGAAACACTCGTGGTCAACGTTTTATCGCGCTGGTTTGTTAACAACTAATGTTGCTTTTTCGTAATATCACTGATATGTATCACCTCAAAACAATAGTGGTTTGTTAATGACGTCAGTTTTTAACACCACGACATCATCAGTAACATACTGACAGGATTCGGAGTGCGATTGACTTAAAACCAATTGGTCTCAAAAAGAGCACCAGTTTTTAATATAGCTTACGGCGTAGCCCCCATCGTCACTTGCTATCAACATATCGAGTTCAAAATCATCACAACCATCATGATAACATTTGCGCCGCCGTCAGCATCGCACGCACAATACAACATAGAAGATACGTTACCAAATAGTTCACAAATAGAAGAGCATGATTGAGCCACTTGTTGCACGACGTGGTAACGACGAAAATTACATTTATTTTAAGGCTACAATTATTATAATTTTTGTCCAGACATCACACCTGAATGTCTAAAAACGAAAAAAGTGGCTTGAGGCATAACAAGGAGTCTGAGTGCAACGAAAAAGTCCCAAACAAGTGTGTCGTCAGAATTGGGAAGAGAAAAGAATATATTTTAGGTTTAAGTTAGATAATAGGGAGGCCTGAATTAAGAATTATGTGCTTATTGCGTTCTCGTAACAGATCACAATACCAGTACACGGTGTTTGATAGTATGACGGTTGCAACTGTGGTGCCCCTTGAAAATTTAAGATTACTCACAATGAAGAACAAGACGACAACATTCCATGAATCCTCTTGACCCATTAATTGCAGCCGCAACTGCAAATGTTCAAAGTGTCTTATTCGTGGCTTTTGCTTATCCATTCCTTTTGCGGTGATAGTTGAAAAGCCATCTGCTCACCAAATGTCGAGTATCTGATTATCTACTAAATGATGCCAACCGAATTGGACGAATAGTGTAAGTGTTCCGATTAAATGACTAGTCAAACAAATCGGTTATGTGATATGACAAGTTTTGAAAATTGACAAGTTGGATTGCAAAGGATTGATACTTGTGGCCATACATTTATCATGCAAGAATACATCGTTTAATCGTTTGTGTAAGAATTTACGTGTAATTGTTAAATAAAAACAACAAGAATGTTATTATACTATATTATGTTGGCCTATTCCAATATTCGGTAAAGTCAAGAAGGTAAAATCTTTTATGTGGACAATCCTGGTTTCTGTTCTGAAGTTAAATGAAAAACTGTCTTAACTCTGCCATACCCCAGGCATTTCGGGCGGGGAAGGGATGGGAGACTCGAAATTTCGAAGGTAGAAAGAATGACTTGTTTTACATAGCTCACTTGGACAGGATATCGTATTGGTAAGAATTTTACACGGTAGTTTTATTAATAAGTAAACTATCATACTGTCATGTGAGAATACATTAGCATATGGAAAATCCCATCCAATGTAGATTAAATGGTCACATGATAACAAAAGTGTGGTGATTACGTAGCATGACAACTAAGTGCTGACCGAGGACATGTCCAGAATGTTCAGGAAAACGAAAAGACAGCCAATATGGGCAAGCTGGCTTAGCTGCCCAGCATGAATGGGAAATATAATCTTTTCTCCGTGTTCAACCACACAATCTAGGTGGGAAAAGACGGCTGAAATCATCAGATTCTGTCTACTTCACGATAATAAGAGGTTTAGTTTAAAAACATTATACAACACTACTTTCGAGTGCATGCCGCGGTGTTATCACTTTCTTAGGTTTGATCCATGTCTACCATTTGATGACTTAGTGGTGCATCCACATTATTATGACTGGAGAACACATTCACTTTGACACATGAAATGGCCGGCCACTCGGTATCGAGGATACCCGTCTATTCACGTGGCTAGTAACCGTGACTCTTAGACGCACAGGCACATTTACAACCAGTCATCTGAGCACTGTCCGAAGAGCCAACCTGCGGTTTATACTGCACATAAGCGCGTACAGAACTAATTTGTAGTTGTTGAACATGAGTGACTAAACCAGTGTGAACAATCTGACTGGACACCCATGATCTCAACCACGATGTTTGTGTGGTATCGTGCTGGCTCAGTCATCCGACAACAGTTCCGTCGTGCCCAATTCCCCTCCCATGGCATATGGTTTTGAGGCACTTGCCAAAGATGCCGTGAGGCGGGGGAGACATGTAATATGGCTTCGACAGATGCTGACCAGTATGACAGGCACCATGGAAAGATGATCAACACGTTATCGATAAGAACTTTCAGAAAAAGACAAGGAATTAAGTAACCGTCGTTTGAATCTATGTACTGACCTTAAACAACATTGCTGCGCAAAGCAGTTACAAGCAGGGACCTCTGCACCCGGTAAAGGTGGGGGGAGGGGGCAAAGTTTTCACTGAGGGCACATAGTGACATTTCTTCGAAAGTTTCCGCGACAATTCACCGAAGTGCCGCGATTTCAATATATACACAATGTTCAACGTTAATTTTAAAGGTTAGCGCAAATTCAACTTTGAAAAATTTTTACTCCCTTGCCGAGAAGTTTTTTGTCATCAAAATCACATGTTACTTGCCAAATTTAAAGGAGAATGTAAACTGTTTATCCATTTGCAATATGATCAACGTTTCAGGAGACATTAAACAATTCATGCAGCATGATGCGAAAATTGGCTTAGACAGACTTCACTTTCATTGTGGAACAGCCATGTAAGAGCTTGGGTGCACCAGCTAATTATCACTAAGTGATAATTTATTGCGGACTTTTATTTTATTGACTATGAATCCACAGCAGACTGTTTTGCCAATAAATTGCTTGGGATGTTTTCAAACAGTAAAAAACTAATACAAACAATCATAAAGAAATCAGCCATCTGCAAAAATTTCCTTTGTCAAAAGGCACTGCTTGCCCCCTTTGACCCCCTAGGAAGAGGGCAAGAGGCAGATACCCTGGTTGCAAGGTTACAAGGACAAATCCTTCGAAGTAGTCTCAGTTGCTCCTGCAAACTGAGCTAAAACGACCTTACTTTAATGTTACCTCAAACGAACATCGAGGAAGCTAACAAAATGTGGCATAGATCTAAGAAATTATGGCAAAACCAGAACACAGAACGAAGACTGTTTTGTAGCAGTGGCTAGGTGAAGGTGAGGGTAAAAGTTCTTAACCATTATGCGCCTGCCCAGAGACATGCACAACACTAGGCAAGTGGAAGGACTGTTGAAAGTCTACACTTCTGAAAAATGTGGGCAATAGGCCTCGAGGGCCATCTCATATCATGAAGCTAGCTAGCTATAGTGAAGTGAAAATTGCCGGATCTAATATTGAGTACAAATCAACCAAAAGAAAAATACTTTGTTGAACTTTTATGCAAATCTCAAGGACCCGCATTTTTGAAAGAGATAGCCCAGATCCCTTCATTCCCTTATATAGATACGTCATTACGTCCGATGGTAGTTGTTCTCATTTCGTATTTTATCACTCGAATGTTAGAGATAAATTATGATGTTATATCAGGAAGAGATTACTCCCGTATCTTGAATTATGTCAATATACGAACCAATATTTTTCAGGAAATGATACAAGAATCCTATCTAGGATAAAGGCTTTGCACGGCATAATTAAGTGTTGTAAACCTTCCACAATTCGTAAAATCACCTTAAGGCCAAGATGACGTCAAGACCCCTAATGCTGTCGGATTACCTAGTTGCTCTCCTATTCAGTGTTCAACTTCTAGGACATCTTAAAGCGATCATAAAAGACAATCACAGTAGCAAGCTTTGAAAGACGTACACGTTCACAAAATCTCTGCGAATTCTAACCCCTTCTTTGTTTCTCTCACGCCAGCATTAAATCCCCTAATGGTGTTTTCCTTATCTTTCGTAAGTTATATACATTTTATTTTCCTCTTGATACAAAGAATTTCTTTATTTGTACGAGCTTTAGGTCTAAAAATACCTCGTCCTGTGACATGAAGTTATTGTTTTGTCTGTTTGTAATGGTGTTTCTTTCGAGTGTTTTGTGCGCACTAAAATGGCATTTGAGTTATTGTGTATTTGTAATAATGGCTCTAGGTGCTTGCAGTTCAATGTTATTGTCACGATTCCGTGGTCAATTCAACTATATCAGTATAACGTAATTAATTACTTTTGTATCCTTTGGCGGCCCAAGTTCAGTGTCGTGTTGCACTCAAAAGTAAGCAGTTGTATGCAGGTACAATTGTTGCTAAAGTCCTGGGATTTTTCAGATTTGATACGTATCTTTCAGCCCGCTCCTTCCCCAAAGAATGTTGTTTATACCACAACAAAATAAATCAATTTGCTTGGTGACGACTAGTATCGGAGGACGGAACGACATTGTTTTGACTGGGATAGGAGATGTAGTACAGGGCACGGGGAAAGAAACTTTCGGTTGACAGCTTTTATAATAAGGTTTTATAAGTGGCCCAAGGACTTAAAGCGAGGGTTGTAGATACCAGCAGCACCGTAGGGACTATGCAGGGTATGAGAAGTTGACTGAACCACGTCATTTTTAGTTAGTTGTCGTCCCATAGTAGGAGCAAAAGCAAATGTACGGCAGTTAAACCAGAAGCTTATGCAGCACGGTGAAACAAGGGAACTGGTGGAGAGACTCTTTGGCTCAGCTCTCTCTTTTATGTGAGAATAGCTCCTGTTTTCAATTTATCCGTATTGGTCCGAATCTCATTGATCAGACTTTTCAAACTGGGTGAGAGGTCCGGACAGAAAACATGTACACATTTGATGAAAAAACTTAGATCAATGAACTGTCTGAAACTTTTTTCTTTGCTTTAATAGGTGTCAATGTAGTCACAATTTTGTTGGTAGTAAGCTCCTGTTTTTTACTGTGGATAATAATAATCATCGTTGGTTTGATCCGCCAAAGAATAGAGAAAAGAAAACAAAACAGCAGGTAACCTGAAAGCCATTATTTTACTACGTTTAACGATTTTACCAATTTACAGTGGCTAAAGCTTAGCAACGGTGCGATTTGTTTGTAGTATTTATAGTTTTTTTGTTCTTTGAAACTCGAAGTTTAAAAGTGCAGGGTAGATATGTGGTACAAATTTTTGGGGACGGTCATTTCTGGATTCATTACAGTTTGGGAAGTAATCGGGAAGGCCTTAGTAGTTGTTGTTTTGGTTTTCGGTAATCTTGGTCGTGCTTGTGGTTGAGTCTGGTGATGATGCTGGTACTGTGTGCTGTGCATGTCACGTAAATTTTTAAGCTGTACTTAAAACTGTAGTTTCATTTCTTTTGGTCGACGTTTTACACACGGCCATGTGAGTGTAACACTCATAATGTGGTTTAAAGTACAAGTAGCAAACGAAACCAACATGGTCACTGACTTGGGTAAAACAAGGGCCATAGCAAGGGAATGCCACTAGGGACTACAATTTAATGTGCCGATGCATTTATTCTACATAGAGGTATGAAGGGCTGACGTTTAAAACCAGGATAACTTGCTTCCTGACTGGGGTGGATGAGGCTGAAGCCCCCTTGTACCCGTGTTGGCTCTCCTGACAGTAACGTGCGAGAGTAAAGTGACAAATTCCTCTGTCTAACTTTTTTAGATGCAGTTAGGGGGAAGGTGGTCTTAGATTAAACTTAGAAGCAAAAGCCAAAATTTTGGTCATGTGATATTGCGGACTAACAAATTTTGGTGGTGCTAAATTTAGAATGTACATAGTAACATTCAATTGCAAATCAAATGATTGTTTCAAGGGAAACATAATCTATTTAATAAAGGAAAAAGTTGATTTAAATAGCTACGTTCTTCAGGAATTTGTTTTTATTCCATGGTATTCCAACGTATCACCTCTGTTGCAATCTCAAGTTTTGCAGCACGTATGTTCAGTAGTCATTGGCTGTGATGATATCTAATCTCCTGTAAAATCTTATTCGGTGGTTAAAGTGTGGGTTGATCCTGTATTTTGTTGATCCTGTGTTTTGTTGATCCTGTAATTTGTTTATAAAAGTTTTACTACTTTACAATAAAACGAAGTTGCTCGTCGTTACGATACGATTTGCAAACCTAACCATAGACCCATATTGCATTTTTGAACATAGCTTGCATGGGTCAATTATGTTATATTATTGTTATTTGTGCCTTTGATTTGAAAGGGTAACAAACGTAACCATGTTTTAGTCTATGCTGAGGAACAGTCTTCTCTTATGGGCACTGCCATGCTTAATCTAGGACAGCTTATTTTCTATCAATAGTTTGGATTATTATATTGGTGTAAAGACCTGTCTTTAATTGTCCTCTCTTTATCCTTGCATGAAGCGGGGCATGAAAGTCGTCTACTTCTTTAATTTACCAAACGTCTTTTTATTTGACAACCACAATTTCCTTTACGACGCTGATTTTCATCCGCAAAGGAATGTTATGAATTGTGTCTTTGCTAAGCAAACAGTACCTCTTCTAAACTTAACGAAATAGGTGTTTCTGTTTTGACTCAATTAGCTTCCCTTTATTAACTAATTTAAAAATATAATATAGAATTGAAAATTTATTGAAAGACGTTGCACAGGCGCACATCGTATCTATCCGAGCACGAAGGCACAAGAATTTTCCAATCCCACAATTAGCCTATGATTATATGCAGTCTACTTAACTACTCAATATAGGTTAATATTATCTGGTTGTGGATTAAAAATAGTACACATGGAAACATTTGAATCTCACCGTACTCATTGGCAATGGCCCTCTAATAACAAAGCGTAATATTTCAAAATAGGTTTTACGAGATCGGCCAGTTTGTGCCTTCTAACGGATCTTTTGATCATTTTATTGATTGTTATGGACTGTGTGTTTAAGAATGTCCTGTCGTTAGGCTTCACGACTATAGTGAGTGGAATTTGCAGTATGGGAAACTTAGGGGTGGGGGTGGGGGGTTCTATTGGCTTAGGTTTATAGAACTATAAACCAAGCCATTTAAATCACTCTTGGACAATTTTATTTAATTGTAGGGCCCCCAAACCACTCACTCATTCCTTTGGGTAAGCCTTCGGCCTGTTGGTTATTTCATTACGTTACCCCTTTTAGTCAGTGGAAGGTGATCTAGGCTGATATCTCTGAGTTTTTTTGTTCTTCTAAATAGCTGGTGCAGTTTACGACATGATCTTCTGTTATCCTGCGCCAACAGATATTTTTACAGTTTTTGACTGACCACCAGTTCTGAGTGAAATGCGACGTAGGATGCCACATGGAATAGCGAAAGTATAAACATTTAGAAGAGATTGGTATCAAAAGCTACAAGTTGCCAGTATTTCTATTTGTTAGCCATTTCGGCAGGGCTCTAAATGACACGACATTTTTGAATGACTAGGGGAAATACATCACTGCAGAAACCATTACCAGAAAAACTGTCGATCATATTTTGTTTAAGAAATCGTTTTTTGGTTTATTTTTAAATATTCTCAATAAAGTGTCTAGCTTCGTTTTTTGACAAGTTCTTTTGTAGTATTTTCGTATGTTGACAAAAAGTCTACTGGTGGTACAAAATTTCTACGCTTTGAACAACACATTTTGCCTCTGGCATTTAAAGGGTATTTCACACTTTTTAGATTAGGAAACGTAAGTATAATTATCCAAAGTATCACGCCAGATGCCAAGATTTGTTGATACGCGGGAACAAGTTAATCTTAAAAGATTACATATACTTTGGCGTTAACAATGTACCATTTGCAAGTTTATGAGGGTGGAGTTTCATTCTTTCTACTCAATTTAGTGAAGCCACGTTGGACGGTGGTCTCCTTTTTAGGATTGTTAGCGTAAAAGCGAACCATATCAGTTACCTATATCGGAATTGAGAAAGTAATGCGGCAAAATGTTGGCCAAATCAACGTGGAAGTAGGTTGCAGCCCGAATTTTGCGCAGACGAAATTTCAGACAAATGGTAGCTTGTGTTAGCAGGGATTTCGTTGCCGAGAGTCCCTTTCTTAAAGAAGATGGTTCTTTTTCATTGCAGTTCTCGACGGGAAGGAGGAGGGACGAGCGAACTTGACGTATCACACGATAGAATGTCTCGTCTGCCTCTGGATGAACGAGCACGCATGATATATCGAGGACTACTCCGTTATGACATTTCAACTTGTGTACCCAACGGTGTCACGAATCTTGCTGTGGCAGGAGATGATGTGTCAACGAAAAGCAGCCTTACAACTAGAAGCTTACAAAGTAGAATGGAACAAAATGGACATTATACTTTCGAACAAACTACCAAAGACGATACAACCAAGACTCAAAATTCAAATATAGAAAATAATAATACAAGAAATACATGTTTAGAGACTCACCAAAGTGGAGAGGCGACAAATTCTTTGGATACTGTAAGGTATGATAACAAGGGCGTGGCCCTGGATGATACATTAGACCAGAGTTCTATCACTTTAGACGTAGAGGACAGTAAAGTGGAAGACTTGACACAAAATTCCATGGAAAATAATATCTCCCACGATACATTAGAACACTGCTCAAGTTTAGAGAAAGGCATTGTGAATGAAGCTTACGAGGATACTAATAACATGCAAACCCATTCAGATGAACCCGAACAGACGACGACATTATAAAGCCAGTTGCAATCAAGGGCAACTCTTAAAAATGAAATTTGGTTTCTTCCTATTAATCTTATGTGTAAGAAAGTATCGCAGCTATCTTATTTTATACATACAATATTAAATAAAACTATTTTGATAAATATTTTAGTTGTTTTAATTTGCTCAATGTTGAAATATCCTTTATTTTTATTATTTCTGCTCGGACTCATGCAGACTTATATGTAAAACGAAGAAGCGAAAGAAGTAACTGAGGAATACTATCCTCTCTGTTATTTCTGATTTCACAAAAATCTGCTTTAAAATGATAGACCTTGTCACTGTTAATGTCTCGGAATACACTGGTTTAATACTGGTGGTGCGTTGGAATTGCAATGTTCGTTTTCTGCCTTGTATTTCGAAGTTTGTATCTCGTCTCTTGTACTGAACAATCTAATGGTCGAGAGAAAAAGTCACTAGACTTTTATCTCCATTTAAGGAGCATGTAGTTTGTTCATTGACATTTTTTGGAACAAGATTGGCTAGGAGGTATTTCCAAGAATAAAGTAATCTGATTTAAGGTTCAGAAATCCTGTGTATTTAAATTGAAGTCCTACCTATTTTAGATACCTAAATGGGGGTTGGGTCCGGCGTATGTCGCATCGATTTAAGTTTTTTGTCCTATAAGAAATATAGTGCTGAAAATTTACGACGTCTTTCCACGAATTTTCGACCTACAGGGTCTGGGCCACAAAACAGAATGTTTTCTAAATTTTTAGTATTTACGTCCAGAATGTATTTGACGCGTTTGTATTAGACCCCAAAATTGTAAAGTTTCTGCGTCTTATTATAATCTTCTAAGGTGATTTTTTGCTTCGTCATATTATGTTATTCCCATAGTCTGTAGACAGTTGGGCCACTTCGATGACTGTACCGTTCTCCACTATTTCTCCCAATCGGCCGTAAGGGTCTCTACCTACCACTCATAAAAGTACGTTAATTTGTCAAGTGTTCGTGCTGTTGTGACGCCAGATTCGTAGGCCGCACTTGTCAAGGGTTTATTGATAGAATTAAGTTTCACATATGACGCATCCGTATGACTTCTGCCCTTATGCGATTTTGGTAATCCTACTACTTCGTTTGTATTTTCCCTGTATTCCATTTTCGGTGCCTTTTTTACCGATATTTTTGAGTTTGACATGCGTACTTTCGAGCGCTTGGCTTGGCACGAACTATTATTGTTGTGTATCTTGATCTGGATCTTTGTTAGAATCCGGGATTAGACATGACTAGTTTGTGCGAAGTCCATGGCTTTGCCTGGTTTTATAGGCTTGTTTTATGTCACGTTCCATTGACTGGGGTAAAAGGTCTTCCTGAAGCCATTCTTTATATACAGGAATGCCTTGAAGACATCATTCTCTCGCCACCAACGTTTTGAAATGCGCCTTATCTTTCAGTATGAGAGGTTTGTGTTTTTGGACTATTTGTTTTTACTTTGCGATCACTCTTTCACACGTCCGGTTGAATCCAAGGCATGTAACAAGGGTCGATCTGGGTCTTAAGGGTAGAATTCAGTACTGGTCTTTTATTGTTGTCTCTAAAATTTCTCCTAATTTTCCAAGGTAATGTTCTTCTGCTTATATTATTACAACAATATACATAGTATACCTGTGAACGGACCATGCCTCGTATAAACTGTTCCAAAGTGCATCAAATTTTTCGAAAAATCCATTGATCATCAAACTTGAAATTACATGGTATTTATCTTAGATAGTCAAAGTTAAATTATTGGATTCAAAAAAGTACAAACTTTCATTCTGGGAACATTGTACTACATCTGTTTAAAGTTTTAAATGATAGCCCGCATGAACGTCAGTCTATGCAATAAGTGTCAGACGAAAAACTTTATAGATAACTTCATTACTTCAGAGTAAAAGAAGGCAACCATCAATGCTTTTTTGTTTCCTTTTCTTCTCGTAGCGATGAATAGAAGTTGTTTGAAAGTGCAAGGAAAACTCGTAGAAACCCTTAAAAATGCCCTGTAGGCTGTAATAGTGTATTTGTTTGTAATAGCGTGTTACATTATAAATGGAGCGCAGCCATTCGCGAAATCGCGGCAAAATGACAAACGTTATTTGAGGAATCAAATGAAGAAACTACCTTTCTGTCCACAAAGAGCTGGTGTTCAAGACATACACATTTTCCTAAGCTCTTAGATTTTGAGAAACAACTTTGTCTATCATGTTTAGCTCATTGAAATTTTCGAATTAATGTATACCGACAGCAGAGTCACAATATTTTGTACGCAGGTAGGCTTCTCTATTAAAGGGAATGGTGTTTGGTGAGCAGTAGGTGGAACTTAAGAGAATAGAGTAATTTACTCCATTTATTTACTATAGTGGGACTTGCTATTTCATCCCAACACCCAGTTTTTGTTCGTCGCTATACACAGTTAACAAGTACACTATGTTGTAGGCAAAGGGCCCATCCCTTACCATCCCTTATTAGCAATGGATGGTAAAATCCATAGTAGTTAAAGATAATAGCAGTTTAAAATGGACGTAGATTGACAGCCGAAAAGCACTGATAGCACTTTCAACTTTGTGCTTAACTGTAGACTTGCTTTACTACCGGACTCTCTAGCAAAACTGTGTGACAAAAAGTGGTTTTAGAGAGTCATAAAAAGCCCTGAAAGCCTTTAGTTTTAATCGCCGAACCCGTGGTTTCGGAATTTTAAAACTCCTCCCAAGTATTGTTCACATATTTATTTGTGGTGTGTGGTGTACAAGGTAAAGCTTTTACTTTTGGAGTTTAATTCCCTTTAACCACGACCTTGAATGGGTTGAGGATAACGATGACAATTGTGCATACAAAGGGAGGAGAAAACGGGTACCATAGAAAAGAGTATTGATCGTACCATATGGTACGATCTGTTATGTACCAGATAACGTGGGAAAGTAAAAAAACCCCTTGAAAACCATAATGTGATTTGTTTTGTGTATTGTATCCAGGGCAGACTTCTAGTAGTTCAGAACCTCGAAAAGTAGTTCTGTCTTCTCAGAACAATCAGTATCGTTGCTGTGAAGCTTAGGTTTCAATATTTTAAACAGAGAGGACGGCGGACCTAGGCAATTGAAAACCGACTGCCACACCTCATTTTGGATATTTTGTTAGTGCGTGGCGCGATACATGTTCACTTGAACAGTTTGCCGATAGCAATGAAGACGTTTGTGGGAAAGAGAAGCTTGCAAGGTGGAACATTTGGAAATGTTCGATTTGTAATCACCGACTGCTTTTAGCTTTGTTTATCTCTAAACTTTTGTTCCATTTTTTCCCTACCGACATTTTTTGTCTGTGATCGTTCGTAGCTTGCAAGCGTTTCGTAAATGTTTATACGTTTATCAGGAATTCATGTTTCTTGTATATAAGTGTATGTCTACATTTAAAACGAAGCGAAGTCTTACCCAGACCTTTTCACACAGAAAACATGTCGCGTATAAAATGGCGGCCTGGTCTGGATTTGATCGCCTGGTACACTTAACGCTGTGCTCCTTTTGGTATTTTAAAAGTGTTGTTATAGAAAGGTATACAGAGAGAACATAACACAGAAGTCATTGTTTTATCCCCAAAAGCCATTTATCGTATTTTCTTTTTCTTTGTTGTGGCTATGAGTTTTCCTGATTTTTGTCTCGGTAGAACAAGAAAGGATTGAATAAGTGCAAGCCTGAGTCGAATATATTTAGGACAGTAATTAGAGCCTATATTAGTTAAGCGCGTATTGCTGGTAAACGTAGCTTGATACTTTAAGAACTCTTTCCTAAATTTAAACCAAATAGACTTAGTCGTTTTATACAATTCGCCAGAGAATAAGAGGCTTCACAGTAGATTCAGAGATTAATAGGAAACCATATTCCGACAAGTTTCACAGGATCCGATAAGATCATTTGCATCTAAGGACTTCCTAACCGACAAAGAAAACATTTATTTCACTTAAGCGCTGCTGAGGATATTCGCTATTATCCCCAAAATAGTTAAGATGGGCGCTTTTAGCACGTGTAGAAATATTGAAATATAAAAGAAGAGTTCTCTGAAAGTAGCAAAGCAACTGCGCTATACAAACTCCATTAGCAAAGATGGTTTTTATGTTTAAGTGTAAATTAAGGCAATATACTTTATTCTATCAAAGTATTTTTGTAGGAAAACAAGTTGGCAATTTATTCATCAGTCACGAAATCACCGTGACAACAAAGACTGTTGTCCTTGAAGTCGCCTCAACTCTGATTGTGGATTGCGTAATTCGTGGTGATCTGGGATGCATTCATTTGATCAAAGATGAGTACTGTTTAGGCAAAATTTTCCCAGCAGCGTAAACGGGGCCACAATCTGCATTACTAAGAAAATGGGATGACAAAAGGCCTCAGGAATTCTAATGAAATTTAATTCTACATATTTGACATTTCTTATTTTCTGAAAGGCTCTAAACTTTCTCGTTTTTTGGAAATTTTGAACTGCTAGCTGATGCAACGTCAATCAAAAGGTTTGATATTTTATTTTCCAGTGTTCCTTTGTAAGTCACTTAGGCAATTTAGTCTGCCCGCTAGTAAAACAGTCAGAATGTTGCTAACAAAATAGTTTACTGATGACCATTTGATTTATAGTAAAAATTAAAAAGCGTATGGAAAATCTATATCAATGGCTTCCATATGACTTCGCAAGCACATTCGTGAATTGATTTTGGTGCGTGCGAATGAAGGAAGAACGTAAAGAAGTACAAGTGCTCCAAAGAAACGACGTCATTACGGGAAAAACGTACCTTATGATGGTTTAGTGACCCAGAAGTTATGATCTTATAAGTTGTATTGGAATTGTTGCTTTTGTGAGAAACGAATGCTACGTCCAGAGCAGGGACTGAATCCGCGACCTTGTGGTTTCTGAGCAGAAGCTCTGACAACTTAGTTAAAGGATGTTGTTGCTCAGAGGTGAATTTAAGAGGTCATGATTTGATGATTGCGTCACTACATAGCTCTCCCCCAAGAGGTGGAGTAATGAGACCAGATGTCGTGATGACCGACATGTACGTTGGCTGTGTCAGTGCCAGACAATAGTGCCAGCTGAGTCGTGGCCGAATGTGACGAGATGCGTCGTTGAGGCCGACTGTATTGAGTGCTTTGTCATGGCTGACATGACGAGGTGTGCGTTGGGTAGTGCTAGACTGAGTTGAAAATTTATTTTCTCCATTTCTTTGAGGGGAAAGTGTAGACGTTGTTGAATTTGATGGTATTTTGTGTTCTTTACATGGGTCACCAATGTGAGAGTTCAATGACCCTGCAGTTGTGATCTTATGAGTTTTGTTGAAATTGTTGTTTTTCGAAGAAACAAATCGTACGTCCTACCTAACCGAATTCTGCATCTGTGGACCATAAGGCGTCCCTGCCAAGACGATTTGTGTGTTCGCGTACAAAACAACCGTCATTTGTAAACCAAAATGCAACTGTGTTATGAGGGATTTGAAGATCCTATCTTTTCCTATTCTTGAGTAAGTATTAATTATTCCAAACATCCTGTGTTTTCTAAGTTTTTGGCTTTTACACCTGCGACAGTTTGGAAAGATTTTGTCAAGCTGTATGAAAGAAAGGGAGGAGCGTAAAGAGGAAACAAATAATGAACATTCTGAGCTTCCAAAGCACAGCACGCGGACAAATACACGAGACTAATAATTTGAACTAAATTTTCTGAGAGATTTTGTGATATCACGTTCACTTCTTTTGGAAAAAAGTTTATCAAGGTTTTGACCTTTTCTTGTTCCAATCGACAGGAGTGTAATCAAACAAGGGACAGATGTTAGACACGTTTTCGAAGCCAACAACCAAAGATCAGGTGACTGTTTTTAGAAATTTGGCTGGCTCCTTTGAGGGAATACGGTTTAGAAAACAGAAAAGCTTGGAAGGCACTGAATGTTGCAGGATACGATTTAAAATGAGAAAAATAATGCTACATTTCCTAATTGACTCTTTGCAAGAGATGATATCAAATAAAGTTCCAATGTTTTTTAGAAGTATGTGCCAGTTTTTGCAGCAGAATTCTTGTATCACTTTGATTACCGGTGAATCACACGAAGGCCATTGTGTATTTTACGTAGCCCACGCCGGAGATATTCAGCATACACTGTGCCTTTTCCTCTCTGTATTGGCATAAATTTGTTTTTGTTTCAAACATTAGGATATAGGCATACGATAGTAACAGGGAAGGTCACCTTTCCTTTGTCGAGTTTCTTCTCGTGTTCTGGATGTTATCAGCCTTACACATGACAGGGTCCGGGTGGCGACTACCACTTTGCCACACTGGCTAAACGGCGCCCGAGTGAAGAACAAGTCACAGCTCTGTTTGGAACAAAGTAATTTTGGTTAAAACGGCTATCGACGAATATCTGGAAGATTTCGTACTCCAATTTGAACTCTATCAGAAACGTAGATTATTTAACTTGATGGTTTCGGGTTGAACAGAGAAACTAGATCTAAACACAGTCTGAATTCAATTAAAAGGACTTCATCAACAGTTAGATCATTGAGGCAACGCCATGATTTTTACTGACCACGGAGCTGCTGGGCCTCTTTGTGATGATTGTAAAAATTGCTCTCCTATTCGCATTTTTCTTCCGGTTTACTGTTAAAGGCCCCATTTTTTGCGTGAATTTTTTGGGCCACCATAGACGTTTCTCGGTGGCCCACGCCGCCCCTGCTTTGCCCATATGACAAAATTCTGTTACCACCTCTGGCATAGCACTATTCAGTACAACTTAAATTCATTTGTGGGTGCGTGCGTATGTGAGCGGGGTATATCCGTCTTTCCGCTACCGATTACCAAGACTAACCCAAAGGTTAGATGCAATAGTTGATCTAATAGTTAATGATTTTGGATCTCTGGGGCATTGTTCTCAACTGAGACAGCAGCATTCGCAAATCCATAATTCCTTCGAGCCTCGATGGAAGTGCAGTGTTGTTGTAGATATTTCTCCTTGAGAAAAGGAGACTAAGCGAATGTTTGTTTACTGCAAAAAGGATTAGCATATTTTAGCTCTGGATTTTTTGTTGTACAAACATTTCAGCATTGTCAGATTGTGCAGTAGTCTAGATTGGTCAATGATAACCCATGTGTCTTCGAGGTCTTTGCTAAAGTCTATAAAAAGCGTTATTATTCGCTTTAGATAACTGCAATTTTTGTAATCGAAGAAAAAGGCTGAATGTGTTCACAGGAGCTCATCCCACAATTAATCCCACATCCCTCTACCAGGATTCAACCTATTATGTTTAGGAGGTTTTAGTGGTTAGCATCTTTCATCTTTACTTTTTCCATCAGCATTTTTGTCTTTAATCCAGCGCTCTTGCTGTCTTGTCAGCCATTTTCTTTTTGTGGATCTTAACTTTGGCGATGCCTCGCATCATCTTGTGCCTTCTTTAGAATCGAGTTAGTTCGCCTGTCATCTTTTGTGCTTTACAGACCTTTTATTCTTCATTATCTATTGCAGATGGATAAAATTCATAAGTGAAGAAAAGCCAAAGTTAAAACACCTTTCAGTTGAGGTGATAAGGATAGTATTTAGAAGATCAACAGACGGTCTTGACAGCATCATCATCTCTTCTAAATACGAAAAAGAACGAGTAGTAAAAACAGTACAAATACCCAGTAAAACTATCTATATACATTCTTCAAAATGAGAAGTAGTCCCTTAGCTCAGTGATCACGAATTTGTTTTGCACACACAGGTCACAAAATATTTATGTCCACCAAATGCGGAGTATCGGGTAAGAGTGAATCTGGTTATTCAAGGAATGTCATAATTAGGAAGAGACGGAGGTTTTTGTCTTGCCATCGTAGCTTTTGCGGAAAAGATCTTTCACTGGGTGTTTAATTTCTTCCTGTTTTGAATACAGCATGCAAAACTATCATTTACATTCTTCGCATGTACTCTTATGTGAGAGGTGACAGAAAGCAAACTGAATCCCAATTATTGAAATTTTCAATTATCATATCGATCAATACCTGCAATATCATGGTAAATGTTTGTGAAGTAAGACAGAATGCACTGCATTATCACTGTTTACTGTGGTTGCTCATTCATAAACTGCAGATTCTCACCTTTGATGAAAATAAACAAGACACGACATTGGGAATAAAACAAGATTTTCATGGTCTTGCAAAGAAAAGGCAGAAAGATGGAGGTCGGTAGAGGCGTGAAAAGAAAAGCAAGAAGCCTTACGAGTAATTTTGTTCAGCTAGCAACTGAAGGTAAAGGGCACTAGGGCACTGAATTGCATAACTCGATTTCACAACTGTGATTCATTTTCCCATGACTCGTCTATTATTCAAGTAAGACTAAAGCAATTTCATTATTATTCCTTGATTTCGTTCTTCCACCATTTAAAATTATCTTAAGTTACAGGGGAATTGGTTTGGATGCCATTTGGAAGCCATTTGTAGCCGCCCCTTTAAAAAGTTTCTTGGTGGCACGTCCCCCCAACCCCCCGTCCCCCTTCTAAAAATGATCTTAGAAAGTATTTTGAAATATTAATTCAGTGCTTGATGATGAATCGAAAATTATTCATCTCCACTGGATGTTGACGCAGCAAAGCCTTCTAGAAATCAAGCCATCACACGGTTTCCAAACAATGTTTTGTAACATTGGTAACAAACCAAATACGACAGGGAAATACTAGCATTTGTCTCCCCCTGAAAGTTTTGACTTATTACAATCTTGATTAGTTCGTGAAAACATGGTTTCTTCCAGATCCTGGTGGCTCCCGTCTTTAGGATAGTGACACTTATGATCGTTTAAACTGCTACGCACGTTCATTAAAAGTAATAATTTGTATTGAGCAGGGATGGCTCGAGCGTTCTTGGTGGAAGGGTAACGAACTTGCATGTAAATGACATATCTTCGAGTGTTCATAGTATTAATTCTGGTGTACTTCAGGGATCGTTGGTAGAACCCTCACTATTTTATAAAATATATCGATAACATCTCATCTTTACATAGTCAAAGAATGATTCATGCTGTGATCCAAAGTTATCGCAGGTGTCTACTAACAGTTCTACATAAAGCACATGTGAGTTAGTATCGATCAGCTAATAATCTTATGCTATTTCATTTTCAGCTCCGTCAAGGAGGTAATATTTTTATTGGGGTCTGTTTATTAGCTAGCAAAGGAGCTCAAAACTTATTGCTCGGACATTTTTACAAGGTATTAATATTTTGATGGTGTTTTATCTTAAAAATTAGTTTCTTGTTGCTTACATTGTAAACATTCTTTAGATCAAATCAATGTTCTGTCTATAAGACATACCAAAGTATTCCTCCTGTTACGATGCTATTCTTCATAGCTTTCTAAAATCTAGTATCAATAATTCTGTTGCATGACTCGGAAGTTGTAGGTTTAAAATTCGCGGAAAGACCTCTTCAAACGAGTGGGAGAATTACAACATATATTGCAGCGTTTCGAATAATTCGTCAAATTTGTTAAAGAGACAAATACAATTACAAATAGGTGACATTCGAACATTTGTACGAAGAAAAAAACACCACAAAAGCAACTTAGTTTCATACAGGTGTATCTGTTCACTGTTATAAGCAGCAAAAATATATACTCTACACTAGTACATTTCACTTGACATATCATAGTGACATTAACAGATCAAATTGGACATTCGTACAAGACCGATTGCTTATATTAAAAAAGTGTATCAATTTAAACTAAAGACGACTTCCTTCCTGCATCACCTTGCAATACTGGCGTCATACCCAAAAATCGAGAAACTTCTATGAGTATTAAGATAAAGAGACACAGAGCTAAATGTTCAACGATGTAAGCAACAAAAAAATTTGCGATCATCGCGTAAGAGGTAAGAATGTATGAAGTAGATCCTTATTCGTACTTCAGTACTACTTTTGTTGGTACATCTATGTTACGTCAATTATTGCGGTAGTATCAATAAATCTCGGACGTTGAGGATGACACAGCTATTGCTTGGGGCATCTTGTATGGGCCCCACTCACCCCTAATCGTATACTTTCAAATAATCGTATACTTTCAAATAATCGTATACTTTCAAATAATCGTATACTTTCAGGTAGTTTCAAGCGAATAGCTCGGACCTCGTTTAACAACGAAAATTGTCCGCAGGGAAGAACAAATAATAACAAACATTAGCAACATACATAATAACCCTAGCAAAAACACCATCTTGTCTATTATGTTACATGATGGTTCTGGGGTATACAAAATTAATGCCCCTTTAAAGGAAACGGACAGACGGCAGTTCTTCAAAGACGTGGTGCGATGATTATCAACAGTGCCACTTGTTCACGTTTGCTTCTCTCGTCTCTGGCATGAGTGTAACACTCTACGGATTGCATTTAGTGTCAATATTGGCGTAGAAAATAAGAGACTTTCTTACAGACGGCAGATATGGAGCTCAACAAATCAAACCATTGCCTACCAAAGCCTTATATTATGCTTTACCTGTCCAGTGGTATCTTCACCGCGCAGAAACGACCCAATAATTATTTTGCCTATGCGCACAGTGCTTTTGAGAGTACATACATACAAAACATAATCCGATTATCGCATTGATACAAATACAACTACATGCTTTCTGCTTTCGAAAGAACACAATTACTCGTGCTTCTTAATAGAGTACGGTTTCTTTGTATGATTCCAAATACTTCATAAAGTGACTGAGACTGGAACAAAATAGATTGGAGAGAGTATACATGCCATGGGTTAACAAATAAACAGTAGGAACATAATCGCAAAAGGGAGGCCAACACAAAGAAAAGAGTTTACTGATTCTCTACATGACAAGGGTCGTATCCTTGTCTATACCGAAAAAACCTCGGCAGGGTACCCAAATCGTAACGTGCACGACGCGTTTACTTAATTGCTTGTACGTCTTATCATACAAATCAATGTGTTTCTAAGATATAAAACCCAGCAACTCAATGGCATTTTTTCTAAGAGCTATCAACTTCACGCGATGATTAAATGACGGCGAAAATTCCAGTCCAGTCCAGTCATACAATACAAGACTGCTGGACTTTCAAAATTGTACTACATATATTTCCAAATGAGAGTTTAAGCTTGAAATGTCACTAAGCTTAGCTCCGTTTTATGGACGTGTGGGCTAAATAAATCGTAATATGATGGCAAATGATCCCAGGTGTTCACTTTGAAGGTTCAATTGACACAAGCAAGTCCCCTCCTTCCACATGCATATCAGGGCTAACACTCACTGATTTGACGACACCAGCTATAGGAGCTGTGACATTTGTCTCCATTTTCATAGCACTTAAGACAACTAGGGGATCTCCTTTCTCCACCTCTTCGCCATCTTTTACACGAATGGCAACAACCTTGCCTGGCATAGGTGCACCAATAGATCCCTTATCCCCTTTTATGGCCTTAGGATTCCGAGCGACGTTCTGCAGATGGGAAAAAATATACGAAAAAGTCAGTATAATCGGAAATCACAACAGCAAAACCATGTCATGGCTTGATATCGCCTAAGAGCAGAAGCCTAGAAGAGTGAAGAAATGGCTGGTACAGTAAAACCATAATTCTCTGAAAGCTGTCGTTCTTATTTTCTACTGAATGGAAGCGGCATTATCAGTATAAGCAAGTATACAATAAATTCGAGTTTTGGTTGGGCACAAATTTTTAACAAGACCGAGTTATTACGACAGTGTTGCTACTTCACCAGGACTTTACGCCTGTCATTGTTTTCAATCAACATGTCCTAAATTTCGTAAGAAAATACCATCGTTTCCAATTTGACTCAGGCAGCTTGAAGCATACCAAAAGACTAGCATTCCTGTCATTTCTTTCTTTGACGACAGTATCATAAAGTAAAAAATAAATCACAACAAAATTCCCACCCCAAAGTTTTTGAATATCTCTGATGTGGTCATTCCTTATTGTCATATCCGGACGAGCGAAATTCACCACATGGAGGAACAACTGATCCATCGTACTGGGGCATTCTCAGCTAAGAAAACATACCTACGAAATCCGTTTTATCAGTGCAAATATTCCTCACAACATCTCTAACTTTGATATGATCTTGTAGTACTTGCAATTTTCATCAACAGCCTCAGAATGTCTTTCACACACATTGTTACTCACCTTTTCTTTCAAAAAACTTCATTCTACTCGGCTCCTCGAGTAATAGAAGTAGACCAGCAAATAAAAAGTACGAGACTAATGCTGACAATCTCGAGATGGCGGAGTTTTAATGGGAGGGCACGTGTGTAAAGTACCAAATAAAGTAGAAAACTTGAGCTCTTTTGCGATTTGGGGAAAAAGAAGTTTGAAGAGTATAAATCTCGCTGTTACTCTGTGAAGGTACAGCTTTTTCCTTGCGACTATGTTTTCCGATTAATCTTCCAACATCTTTGTGTTAAGACCCTCGTATTCATCTAGTGCAGTTCTCGCAAAATGTTGTCTTAGTTCATTGAACGGACTTTCCACACCTTTCCCGGATGTCAACGGTGTGCGCAGGAAGAAAGTCATCAAAGCCCTCGTCCAACAAACCACCAGACTGTATGCGTTACAACAAGGTTTTCATTACCGCATGACAGAAACATAAAATCAAATGGAGTTGATAAGTCCACTTTCGCAAAAAAGAATACTAAACTGATCATACATATTAATTAAAAACTACAACAGAATCAAAGTACGAAATTTAAGAACACACGTGTGAAAATTATTTTTAAAGAGCAAACAAATTGCGTAACGTCAGCTTCCATACTAAAAATAAGATACTCCTTAGGACTGAGAAGCCTCCTTTAATTCATGACAAACTGGATATCTAATGTCTTATCTCTGACGAATCATTGCAATGTTAACCTACCCTTATGTATCACTACTCCTTAATACAAGTGTAACCGACACGTTCTACGTCAACATTATTCCTAGATTTGGAGATCGTTCAGCTGCAAAAGACGAGTTAAAAGATAAGATTACCTTTGTCTCGTGTTTGTCCTCGATGAAAAATGGTCTCAACTGTCCATTCATTTCGCAAAATATCTCTCTCTTTCCATCCTTGTCTACATCTCCAATGGCCAAAATCTTCATGGTGAGGGTCTTACCGGTTTCTATCTCTACTTCAAATTCTTCTCCGACTTCAGGTCCAACGAAAAATAGTCGAGTAGGAAGACCAGTGACGGGGCCAAACTCATCTTTGAATAGCATGTAGTCGCGAAAAACAGACGGATACAATGCTGCACTTAAAACGTCTGCCCTTTTTATCGTTGGACCTACAGAAGGCAAGGCAGCAAAAGATATTTAAGACTGAAAGAATAAAAACACACGGACACCATAGACTCTTTATGTCTGTCAACTTTTAAGTAAAAAGGGTCTTTCCATCCAAAACTTTACAATAAAGCCAAAGAACCTGCGCTTTGAAAACAAACGGAGATCGTCTTCTCACCGAGGCTCTTAATATCATGGTGATCTTTTGCCGCGCTTTACGCCATTGTTCCTGATTAGCTGAGTTTGATTTGCATTCAAATAAAACGTTTGTCTTTACTATTTTCTATTATTTTCTCTCCCGTTTCAAGCCCAGAAAAGTGTGTACTGAAAGTGCTTTTAAGAATGCTTTTGATACAGTACACATTTTCTCTGCGTGGTTAAATCTTATAGAGTTGATCATATCCATTACACTGTCTATTAGCATGTATTGACGTTAGAAAGGACACCTTGACACTACTAACAGTCACGTCGCAGACGCATGTAGTATGGAAAGTGATTTGTGCACTCGTATGGGAACTATATAAGAGGGTCAGGCTTACTGAAAATGACGGTTAAATTCGACACGTGGAAAAACTTTCGTAAAATACCACAAACCAATAGTAGGTCTGATAAACATCGATAGAGGGTATATAAATTGAAGCTTAAATTAGTCTGCATACCCTGATATAACAAAAAAACTCACCATATTCTGCATTTAAGTCTTCCTCAAGTTCCTCAAAATTAACAGACTCCAGGGAAGCACCAGGGCGACCATCAACCACCTCTTTTCCTTTCAGCATCTAAATAAAATATGCTATAGTATTTCAACCTGAATTTCTTCTACGCCTTCCAGATTGTTTAGTTATTTATTGTCTTTCACTGTTGTCTCCAACACATAAATAGAAAATACAATCACAACAGGTCTGATGTAAAAAGAACAAGGCCTTCTAGAACAAATACACCGAAGGGACTTCAAATGTTTTATAATGACTATGAAGACCTCATTTCAACTCATCAAATTCGAAACGGCAATACTGGCCAACTCTAAGGCTAAAACGTTCTTTTAAATGGCCAGTTGCATTAATGATAAAGCACAACACTGATCTTTGTAAATGAAATTTCAATAGAAATAGCTTTTGCTCACTTTATGTTAGCTTGCTACATGTGTAACAAAAAAACCCGCCCAGGATTAATACGTTGAATGTTAGTATATGTCAGAATTTAATAAGCATAGTTGAATTAACTAAACGAATTACAGAATAACACATCAATAAAAGTTTGGGCTATCTTTCAGAGGACAGAAACCATATTGCTATGCAAGTTTATTTCACTTTAAACGTAGCCTTGACTTTTGTTTCATCTATTATATGTCACGATTTATGTCAGGTAAATAAAGGTCAGATTATACAACAGACAAAGTCGTACTAAGTAGTGTCAATTCCAAACCAACGATTAACACACAGCAAGTTTTTGTACGAACAAATGAAAAATGGATTAAACGGGACTAGCTAAGAAAGAAGTACATCCTTTGAATCTAAGACAGCAGAATGAGTCTCCCTAACAGCAAATGTTTAGTAACAATATACGTTATGTTCGTGTGCTACAAACTCGAATGACATCTAGGGCTTGCAAAAATAACAACAATTGTACTTTAACTAACCTGAGATGCCAAAAAGTGGGAAGTAGAAAGAATGTAAGAGAGCAGCTATCATGAACGAAACATGCGAAACCACTGTTAAATAATAAACGCTTTCCCTATAACCAAACGTCAGTATTGTTTTTGATTCGCAGTGGTTATGAGATATACTTACATTTGTTCTTAAAGGCTCCGGGTATCCTCCATACGGCTCGCCAAGGTGCCCCTGCATGAACTCGATAACGGAGATGGGAAAATCCAATTCGCCAGCCCGACTTAAGACATCCTGCTCTTCTAAGTTGTTTTGTACCATAAACTGCGCTAGATCTCCAACAACTTTCGACGTTGGTGTCACCTAACGAAAATAAAATATTTAAATAAAACAGTTACCTCAGAAAGCCAAAATATCAAACACTTCAGTCGAAACAGATTCTGAAAGACGCATACGGAAATGTATTGTCCGCTATAACACTATTCTCACCTTTACAAAACAGAATATACAAACATTAACGTCAAAATAAGTGACGAAAACATCCAAGGAAAGAGTACAAACTCAAGCTTTTAGAGACATCAAATTATAATTAATCAAGTGCAGTTTTGTCCTTAATGGAATTGCTACAAACGTTTCTCTGACCGTTCAATGTGACAATCAAAAACAGAGAAAGCAAATTCCTTTAAAAATCCATTTATACACATGCTTATTAATACTGTACCTTGACCAAATCACCCAGCAACTTATTTGCAACTGCATACTTCCTTTTGACTTCCGGAAATTGATCACTAAGTCCTAAACTAAACGCTTGAAACTGCAAATTCGTGTACTGGCCTCCAGGAATCTCATTTTCATACACATCTGCATTTCCACTCTTCATCGTCGTTGTACATTCAAATGGTGAGTACAGTAGACGTGCTTGCTCCCAATAAGCACTGTATGAGAACACTTTGTCTAATGCAATACCTACAAAGAAAACGAAACAAAATACAATCAAGACATACTACATAACTCTTATGTTACGGTATTTGTATCATCATCATCATCATCATTATCCATTACAGCCAGTGGTGTGTAGGGTAGCAACAAATCCCTTCCACCTCTGCCTGTCCCGAGGCAACTTAGCCAATGAATCTCAAGAGTGTCGCATTGCTTTCATCTCATTCTCCACTGTCCTCCTCCACGTCACTCTCGGTCTTCCTCTTTCCATCTGGGGTCCAATGCAGTGCTGTTCTGATTGACACGGTATTTGTATGACACCACTTTTTACATCTGTTTTCCACGCGCCATATTGTTTCATTGTAAGTCCACAAAACATATTATATAGAAAGGTCTGTCTAAAAAGGCTTAAAACCTGAAATAGTAGATGGTCCCCAGTAGAAGCCGAAGACAAATGTTGGCACACCCGTCACAAAGTTCTTACTAGGTAGGTTGTGGCACACCCGTCACAAAGTTCTTACTAGGTAGGTTGTGTCATTTGAACATACATTCTACAAGCCAGGAGTAAGCACTCTTTTTCATTGCATACACAACATTATAAAGATTAGTTAACAGTAAAAGAGAAAAGCTCTTGTCTTGTGATAATAGAAATAATCTGTATGCGAAAGTTACTGCTAAAGAAACACTTAACAGCACCATCCGAAAGCACACAGATTAACATCAGTCCGCCTTTATAACTAAATTCCTAGGTGTCCGCAAACGATTTCAAATTAATCAAGAAACTAGTCATGCTAAAAACATAAGAGCATAAGACGCACCAATAAAACGCGTTGAAAACGAGGAGTCTATTCGCACAACAGTCACAGTAATTAAAAAATTACTTTCTCTAATAATGCGTACCAGTATCATATTCAGTATTCTGCAATCCGGCAACTATTGCTCCCATACTTGGTTGTGACGTCATTCCTGACATAGAATCTGTGGCGACATCGACGACATCAGCACCTGCTTCAGCAGCAGCGATCATGGATGCTACACCTGCGCCTGCAGTATCGTGTGTATGAACATGAATTGGCATTTTGGGATACTGTGCTCTTAACGAGCCAATCAGGATGTGTGCTGCTTGAGGCTTCAGGACTCCAGCCATATCCTACAAAGAAGACAAGGGAACAGTGATTCGTGCATAAGCCACTGCAAGAGTAGGTGTTGTTAATGAATAAAAGATTCTAGTGCGATACCATAGGGACAGAGCTCCCGGATACGGTCACTAGACTGCCTATGTAGCATGCCTATGTAGCATGCCTATTTAGCATGCCAATACCCAGATTAGCAAAAATGCTATTTGTAGGGTTTCCAGGATCTGGGTGTCTGCTTCGGTATCAGCCATGTCTCAGAAGCATAAAGTGATGTCATGATAGCTCCCATTAATAACTGTCGCAACGACATACAATGTCAGTCTTGCGTCTAGAATGAGCTCCCGGCTTCACTATATCGCAGTCTAAATCTCTACACTTACTACCGACGATACCAAGAGAAGGAAAACAGCAAAGCAGTAAGATACGGTTGAAGACAGAAACATTTTTCCACTTGGAAACGCTATCAGTACCAAGGAAGAAGAAGCTAGAGAAACAACTTTACAGTTTTCAAACAAGGCAGGAGTTAGGGTCTTTGATCAAATGCCTGTCTCTTAAAAATCACCTAAAAGTTCGAGACTACACTTGTGCACTTCTCAATCCCGAGTAAGTATGCCATCGGCAACTCTGTAAAATGAAGAACGTTGCTTGGATATAGATTTCTTTTGGGTTTTCCTGGCAGTCTACATCTGCTTCCCGAGGTAAATATCAAGAAAGAAAATTTCCTCAAACCTTTTTCCTCGATAATTGAAACAACTGAATAATCTTTGCATATAGTTAATCTAAACGTATGTAGTAACAGTAAAGATTTCACCTCGTTTATAATTTTTTTATCCCTTCTTTTATCAGATTCTGCTACCGATTTCCATTAACGGAAACTTTTAATATGGAAGAAATACTGCTTTTTAAGTAGCTAAAAAACTAAAAGGTAGTCAGCCGATTATGCTTTAAACTATTTGTTGATATTTACCTTGATGCACAAGATATGAGTACCAGCTTTCGTTAGTTCGGCAGCCAAATTCATATAATAGTCGATATTATATTTCGTTTTCTTCGGGTTTGATACATCTCCTGTGTATGAAATCGCTGCCTCTACAACACCACCCGACTCACCAGCAGCATCAATACCCACCTAATGCGAGACAATATCACCGTAAGCGATAACAAATCAAGAATATTAAGAAACAAAACAACGATAAGAATGCACTGTCATACCATTTGTCAAAGCCTAATCAATAATTTGATCGGATGGCACAACCAAAATAATAAGCCCCTTTCATATACCAACGAAAGAGAGGCACTCGCCCGAAAATGAGGCTAACTATGATGTCTGCAGTGTTTCGCAATTGAGTTGACTGTTTACGTCTTCGAAGTACATCCGTTCTCTTTGCGCTAAGGGACAGTTCAACTCATTAGTTCCTGAGGGAAAATCTGTTAATTGCTTGGAAGATTTAGGGTCGTTGACAGTCAAAGATCTGAAGAAGATTTTAGTTTGTTATAACGAAAAGGTTTCTGGTAACAAAGCTGATCTCATCTTTCGTACTTACGCAGTTTCCTGTCGGACAAAGAATGCATCGACCAATGAGGCTAGTCAACTTAGGTTTGCATAAGGGTAACACTATGTGCACCTACAACAGAATATACACTTCGACGTGTGGACACTTGCCTTGAATATCCGATTTACGCGATACACCGTCATTTACTTTCATCCAAAAGTACAAGTATCTGGTTTTACTTACACTGAAGCACAAGTTACAAGATGTTGAAGTCATTTCAGTGAAATTTCGAATCTATCTGCAAGGTCATTGAGAAAGAGACCAACCTTACATCTCATTAAAACAAAAACAAATTCCTCAAAAAGAGAAAGCTTTCTTGTACGGTCAGGCTTGGAGAAAGAATTGACTTTGGCTAACCCTTTATCATGCTAAACCATGCCAATGTATCATGTGCTCCAGCTTTGGTTTAAAATAATTAAAAACATCACTTAGTGTGCCATAGTTAGAAAACCCAGTGTAAAACCACACTGCTGAACCATCACTCTGCAGCTTCTGCACAGAAAAGAACTGCTCTTTAATTTCTGAGAGTTCATTTTTGAGGGACTTGACTTTCGACTTCAGCTCTTTTACTTCCTGAAGAAGGTTATCACGCTGAGATGTAATAGTCAAAACTTGATCATTACCCAGAAGATCGCAGGAGTAAATATACTCTATGGAAGCGGAATAGTCATCACTTGTCATTTGGTCAAAAGAAGGAGGAGAAGAAGAAGAACTAGGGCATACAGTTTTAACATCATCTGAGAGAACTGGAAGCCAACGCGGTCTTCCTCAAATCGTTTGATGACATTACAATATACACGTTTTTTCGGATTCTTTGTGGGAACTTGAAAAAATGTAGGCCACTGGGGCTACCATCGTAGCGATAAAAGGTATTTGAGCAACCGAAAGCTGAACACTCTCTTCCAACCGACTTTTTTCCTTCAATCCGAAGATTTCTCTGCCATTACTTTTATGCGTAAAAAACGCCGAATAGTTGCAAACAAATCGAATACTTTAATGCAGCGGAAACCTCGGTGCCTTTCACGAAGTAACGATGAAAAATTCCTTCAAACATCATCGTTTGTCTCTTTCCGAGAAAGAAATCTCTTTTCTGAACAGAATGTGTAAGTGGTCTGCTAAGGGCTGCTAGATAAAGAATTCAGAGCTGTGGCCTGCTTCGCTGGATGAGTGGATCACACGACTGTCACGTAAGGAGCAGCTTAGGGTTCTTCAGGATTCATTTCAGGGGCATTTCCAAATACAAATTTCACTCCATTCCGCTGTCAATCATTACGATAGTAGCACCGAATGACGCTTAAGTCTACATTACAAGAGACATTCCCTCAAACCAGAGTTTATTTCGTTTGTATAATCTTAAAACTATCCTTGACGTCCTATGTGAAGCAACAACGTCATAAATTTAAAAAGGTAATGACTGGAAAATACTCAAGAACAAGTAACAATCAAAGAAGATCAACGCAGCAATAGCCAAATGATTGACCACTAATTCCACATTACAGAAACTCACCTGTAGGTTGGGAAGGTAGTTCAAAGCATCAAAGACTCTGAAGACATCCAAGCCATACTTATGTGCCAATTTACAAAACTCAAATACGACATTATCAGGATAATTTTTATATCCCACAGCATTTGCTCCACGAAGTAGCATTTGGAAGGGAATGTTTGGAATTAGTTCCCTCATTCGCTCCAGCCTTTCCCATGGGCATTCTTTCAGGAATCTTAATGCAACATCAAATGTAGCCCCTGTTAAACGACAAAACATATACTCAAACAATGCATCTTTGGCAAAAACATGGGGAAGGAGTATTCCTTATTTCTTGTTAAGGATTTGTTTCAGTCAAAGCTGTGAAAAGAGGTTAAGTATCAAGCAGTAACATGTAGTAAAGAGAGGTAGATCCCAGACTTGTAAAATCGTTGTAAAAGTTTCCCTCGTTATGTCATTGCGATGTATGCAAGTGTTTGATTGATCTCCTCTCTCACCATTACCCTTCCATTTTGGGCGTGCAAAAAATATATTACTAGCTACATGATAGCTGTGTTCAGCCAAATCATATTTCCCTCGCTAGTACAGGAGCCAATGACTTGCTAAATACCAGTTCCTGGACCACAAATTAGGTCATTACTAGTTTAAATTGTTTATCATTTTTTGCTTGCTGTCTTGAACACAGCATTCACAGTGGAGCAAACCCAACGGTATAAATCAAACAATGCTTTTCCATTTATCATCGGTGCATAATATACTGAATACATATTGCGACTATAATTTTTCTCTACGCCAATGATCTAATTCTTTGTCCTTGATGGCTTCTTCCGTACGATTAAGCACACAACCATTTGCAATGTGCCCATTTGAGTACTTACCTAAGACTATGCTTCCGTAAGTCGATGTCGCGGTCCACTCAACCCTGCACCCTTCCAAAGAGGCTAAAATTACTACCAACACTACTGGGGAAGGCATTAGAAAGTTGAGTTTTTGAAAATTGATGAGTGGCATCCAACCTACTATGAGTAAGGTAGCAGCTATGAACAAGGAGGCCTTCTGGTATCTCCAACTTCTGTCGACCTACATCATAAGCTACAAGATCCAAAGAATATACGACAAGATATACATACCTCCCCAGCATTCAATGCTGAATAACTGTGGAAAGCTGTACGAAACAAATGGTGAAATCTTCAATAGGTCATGAGTTCGTACTCGTGTTGCCAGGAGAGACTGATGAGCATCTCTAAATGTAGTATCGGTCAGTAGCAATCGGTCTTCTCTTCGAACTGCCTTGGCAAAACCCTCGGGTCCTGTTTGCAGGAGGATATCCCTGTAACCACTAGGACGAGTGATTCGTGACGTTGCAAGCGTAGTCTTACACCAAAAACAACAACACAACCAAGAAAGCAATTAAAGCAGTGATTTCGACCAGTTCCTTAACACGACAATTTATTTCCCTTGAGAACATCAAACCAATTGTTTTTTATGTAAAGTTGAGAGCGTGTAAATATCACATAAACGTCTAATAAGCTTATTCCCCATAACAAAAATAACTGTTGAAACCGGTTAGGATAACGGCTGACTGGCAGTGTACTATATTACATCCTCAAGATGGTGACCAATAACGATTACAAATAAGCACTTTTATGCAAGGTATTTTTGTTTAGTTACGCTGTTAACCCTGAACTTTGGTACAAGCAACATGCTAAAAAAGGCAGATGAGGCTATATGAGAAGTCTACTGAACTGGAAACCGCTTCTAGAGCAATCGATACACTGTTAGGGTACCTTGAGATATAACAGTGTACCTTGAGATAGAACAGTTTAACAGCTGAAACTTTGTATTACTACCGTTACGGGCAGATACGAATCTCACCGACAAAGTTACGGGATCTTAGTTGTGAGGCACAATACGAGGCTGTTGCGTAACAACAGACGATGTAAGAAGTCTGAAATCATTCTCAAACTATTGTAAACAAGTAGAGTGCGAAAGGGATTTCAAAGCACAAAGATGGTTAAAACCGTAAGATGGGCCACAGTGGCCAGTCAATAATCTCTTATCCTAAATAGTGAGCAAAGTTCTCACGTTCTTAGCTTGGCAAGTGAAAGACGGCAGCGTAATGTCTTCGCAGCACTGAGTCGTGAATATCAGAACACCAACCACTGCAAGACTACAAATCATTATACGTAATTATATATCACTAGTTTACTACTACGAATTCAAGCCACACGCCATTCACACACTATATTAACACTTTATGACTAGCAAACCATAGGCTTGTATAGCCCACTAACTTACCTCTAAATCCATCGGCCTCCTTGACTTTAAGAAGGGGAAGGAGAAAAGACTTTGTTAATGCTAAAAAAACTTACAACACGGGGTACGTTGAGAAAATCAAACACAGTCACTCCTCCACGCTTTCAAACTCGGGTATGTAATTATATTTAAATTATATTCTTTTTTAAGTAAAATAAGGATGAACAGTAATGTATGTGCGTAAAATGCTACTGGTTTTACTTAATTTGTCAACATAATAAAATTTGTGTAGGGTTTAAAATCTTTAACACTGTTGTCATTTGCCGAAGTGTGCACAAGTACACCAAGGCTTACTTAAGAACATTTCGTCACATTTACAGTATTGGTTATGATACATTTACAGTAATGGTTATGACAATTTTATGTGCAAGTAACAAGCCACACAACACATCACAACATTTAAGCTATAATTTACTTTATTTGGGAGTAACGGTATTGAGATAAATTGGTTCACCTAATTAAAAAGGTATGTTAAAATGGGCATCAAAGGTATACATAGACCACTAGCTGACTCTTGAACACACAAATGAACACAAAAAACGTTAAGCAAATAGTCTATGTAAATGAATACCTCTGGTAACTTTGGTGTTATATTGGCTGGCTTTAAACTTGTAGCAAGTGGTGTCACTGACCCATTAACCAGGACATGACCAAGGTAATGAAGCAATTTCTGTGCTCTGTTTTGGCTCGGTCGTACAGCCATCAACTCTGGATGCTTGTGAATGAAGTTGGTATTGACAAAACCATCCAGAAAAAGTTCGTGTTGGAGAACGTTCAGAACAAATGGTATGTTGGTCTGAAAAGAAAGAACATGGGATACATGAGTAACTTTTAACCATTACCAATTCCATTATATTTGAAATAACCACATACATGTGCTCATGAGCTCATTTTCAAACAAGTCAAGTCACATTTCTAAGATTGCCAGCCTTACAACAGTAAATATTACAGTATTAGTGTTTTAACTACAATTTGCTTTAGTGCTTTAGCGTTTTTTCCTTAATCATCTAGCTCCTCATTTAATAGTGGTCATTCAACCTTGTGACTCAGTAATAAAAATATGCTTGAAATATGTAAATCCGACAATAAATCCCAGAGCAACAATTGGCAGTAATTCCTTGCGTAGCCCATGAAGCAACAAATTGATGTCTAAACGGCAATAAGTTGAACATGTGATTAATTACCTTAACTCCTTTTAATCTAAATTCCTTAAGAGATCGCAATAACTATTCAATCTCCTTGCTTTAGCGTTTTTTCCCTCAATCATCTAGCTCCTCATTTAATAGTGGTCATTCAACCTTGTGACTCAGTAATAAAAATATGCTTGAAATATATAAATCCGACAATAAATCCCAGAGCAACAATTGGCAGTAATTCCTTGCGTAGCCCATGAAGCAACAAATTGATGTCT
>JANTCA010004455.1:0-30701 GCA_024741275.1 Chironex yamaguchii
CAGTGCTTTTTATATATTTGTCAAGAGTGGGCATTACCACAATAGCTGCAGTAAGTGGGAGCCGACGGGCCTCGAACTTGCAATCCTCAGAATTAAAAGCCTACACTCAAACCTCTGTGCCATCATGGCACAAAGGTTTGCTAAAGGACATTCAAAGTCCTTGGTATCACGCGACAAAACCCAGTGGTGGATAAGGGGAAATTCTTTAATTTTTCTGTGTTTCGGTTTAAGCCTTCATCAGTGTCAGATATAGTAATACCTCAACAGACACAGTGCTTTTTATATAGTTGTCAAGAATGGGCATTCCATAATAACTGCACTAAGTGGGAGATGATGGGGCTCAAACTTGCAATCCTCAGACTTATTATGGAACACAAATTTTGAACAGATACAAAGTGCTCTATGAGCAAGTGTTTTGATGAGGTGGATTTTCCTCTTTTTTGGACAAAAAGAATCCCAAATATAGAAATATACAATGTAAAATCTCAATCAAGGGAGAGGTCAAAAATTGGAAAAAATCATGCCCATTTGCACATGTTCATATTTGAGAATGCTTGATCAATGATGATGATGATTTTCACATTTTGTTAAGTGTGGGTTACTCCTTTGTGTTTGTTGTTGTCACATGGTTTAGACTGAGAAGGGTAAGTCCCTGGAGAAAAGTTGCAGGATTCACTACAATTTGAGACTTGATCTGCTCCTAACTAGGACTGTCTTGTTGATGATAGTGGTGTTATTATTACCAAGGACAACCAATGAATTTTGCAACATCAATTGGTCTTTAGTGTTCTTTATGTTAGTGCCAGTTTTATAAGTAGATGTTTTTGTACTTAAGATTATTTTTATTTTAGATTCCTACACCAAAGAAAGATATAACAAGTTCTTTTCAGCAATAAGATAACGCACGTCTGGCAAACTGCACAGGCAAATTCATTTGCGGATAGGAGTTGTGTGTGTAGTTGTTCAAGACGGTAATAAAGCACTAATTAAAGAGTGAAAAAAAAATATTAATATTTAAGTCTCCTTTATTGAAAATAATAATCATGCTACTGATAAAATGAGTATCATGTTTGTGTGTGATTGAAGTTCCTGTCTGTAAATGACTAGTTAACAGTTTCTTTGTCACTCTGACTCACCTTTATCTGATTCATCCATATTATCAACATTAACAAGACAAATCTCATGTTTTATCTGTTCATATTCTTTATGCACATCCATATCAATAATAGCATTTCTCAGTCGGGAGGGTATTATTATCACTTGGGACACTCTCAAAAGTGTTGTGAGATCTTTCAGTTATCACAGTATATTGAAGCAAGTTAGATGTATCAAACATCAAAGTACAGCTTTACTTAAGCAAAATAGCACTTTGCATGTACAGTGGAAAGCACTTGTGACTTGCATGTGTGCCTATGCATGTGGATCCTTTGGACCGGAAAGTGGGTGTTGCGTTTCTGTCATAGCTAGAATATCAAAACAAAACTACTGGTGGCTAGCTATTGGAGTTTAAGTGCCACTTTTTCCTGCCTATTGTGCTTTAAAATACTTGGTTGATTGGAAGTGGGTTTAGTTAATGGTGTATACAAAAGTTATTGATGATTGAGGTATTGCAAAAATTATTAACTGGTCTGACAAAACATGCAAAAAGTATTTAACATTTCGATTTTGATATTTTTCATTGCAGAATCTTATCAAGATCTTTGGAAGTGGTCTGTTGAGAACTATGAGAAATTTTGGGAAGAGTTCTGGCACTTTTCAAAAGTGAAGTATTCGACATCATATACCAAGGTATGACATTAATTATGTATGTACTAGCTGCCATGTCCATGCAATAGCTCAGTCAGAAAATACTTCCATTCGTTTTTGTTTAGGTTTATATTGTAGTTTAGTTTGGAAAGTGAACTTCAGGTGTAATTTTTCTGGTAGTTTTGGTGAAGGACTTTCGAAGTCCTTGGTATTACTAGACGAAACCCAGTGGTGGGTAAGGGGAAGTTCATTAATTGATCGCACGGAGGTTTGAGTGTTGGCTTTTTAGGCTGAAGGTTACCAGTTCCAGCCCGGTCAGCTCCCACTTAGTCTTTCTCCTCCATTCTGTCCTATCCATTGCATCACTCTCTGTGACTTCTGCTGCTCTTATGTCCTCTCCTATACAGTCCTTCCACCTTCACTTAGGTCTTCCTTGTTTTCTTTTACCCACATTCACTCTCATTGCGGTCTTCCCTACATAGTCATATTTTCATTTATACACATGACCAACCCAGTACAGCCTTGTTTCTCTTAGATGACTTGACATTTTGTCTCTTCCATTTTTGTTCTCATGACCACATTCTTTATCTTGTCCTTCAGTGTCATTCCTTTCGACCATCTGAGCATTTTCATCTCTGCTACCTCCAATTTACTCTCCAGTTTCTTTGTTGTTGCTACAGTTTCCATCCCATACTCCATAGAATGTCTCGCCACAGTCTTCTACAATTTGCTTTTCACTTTTGGTGGTACTTTCCTGTCACACAATACACGAGTCATCTTTCTTCAGCTACTACTTGTTTTTCTGCTTCACAGTCTCCCTGCTCTGTGGACCCGAGATATTTAAATTCCTCAATCCTTGGTACCACGTCTTCTTGCATCCTTGTATCTCCTGGATCTTCTGCTCCTCCCCTTGCACATAAATACTCAGTCTTTTCGTGGCTAACCCTCATTCCTCTGTCTTCCAGTGCTTGTCTCCAGTTCTCGAGTTCTTTCTCTGCTTCACCCCTGGTGTTTGTACACAATACATTGGCAATCATCATCATGGTACTCTTTCATATGCTTTTTCAGAGTCTGAAAACACAGTGTATGTTCTCTTGTCCTTCTCTGTACTTTTCTAGCACCTGGCATAAGGCAAAAATTGTATCTGTTTTGCTTCTTCCTGGCATAAACCGAAACTGATCCTCTCCAATTTCCACCACTTTCACAAGTCTTTCATCTATCACCCCCTCCCTTATCTTCAAGGTGTATGATATCTGTTTTATGTCTTTGTACTTATGAGAGTCCTGGATGTCTCTTTTGTTTTTGACTGGAACCAAGGTGCTGTTCCACCAGCCCTTTGGTATTTCCTCAGTGTATGCACACAACTGAACAGCTATCTCGGCCACTGTATACCTTGGAAGTCCCGAGCACTTCCAGGCCTCTGCAGGGATGTCATCTGGGCCTACACTTTCCTCTCTTCATTCTTTTCAGAGCTCTTACCACTTCTTCTATCAAAATATCCTCAACTTCAGCCTCTTCGTTTGGTGATAGTTCTTTACTTATCCTGTTATTCTCCACATTCATAAACTGATTGAAGTATTCATTCGTCCATTGGCATAGTTAGAGCTTTAAAAAAGCTTCATAGCAGTACTAAACGTATTAACTGTCTTAAGTAAAACTGACAATTATAAAGCTTTTCGTCTGACACTGATCAAATAGATTTGTCAGAAAAGTAACAGAATTTATAGTGCAATGTAGGATCGAAAATTGATTGATAATAAAGCAATGAACCAAGTATTGGATGAGACAAGACAAAGACAGAAAGTACAAAGGAATGAAAGAACAAGAAAAAACAATCAGGGTAAAAAGATAATAGCCAAATCAAACTAGTGGAACAACCGGAAGGGAACCAAAAATTCCCTCTGTCGACATAGGCTAGGCTTACGCTCCCAAATATACACTACCTCCAAAATGCCAAGATGATATTTCGACCTTGCTTTACCACCAAAAACAGGTCATCACTATACAGCTTGGTGCAGGATGGACTATTTAGAAGATGCTGTCCTATAGCAGAGTAACATTCCTAAGTCATAGGGCAAGATTTACAAAATCTCAGGGGTTGCTAGCAAACACTGGTCGAACATGTGCGAATGTGTCTTGGTACATGCTGCTTGATTAACCTTTGGGAAGTGCAGTCTGGCTTCACACGAGCATGAAAATTCAATATTGATACTTTAGTGTGTGTTAGGCAGCATATTCGAAACGTAAGGAAACATTGCCAATCCAAGGAAGTCATAGATAAACCTGGATTAGGATGAAATGTAGGATCTAAATTAAAAGATGCTAATTTTGAGAAGTAAAATTGATTGAGAAGCCATGTTTTCGGTTTAGCCATTGTCCAAAAGTATGGCTTTGATATGTTCAACCTCAAAGTTCAGTTTTTATTGGGAGGGGGGGGCAAACAGAAACTGCCCTGTGAACTAATGTTTTGATTAAATTGATCTTATGTAGTTTAGGGCTGCATGAATCCCGTCTGAGATATTGACCAGTATATGTGGATTTTCTATAGATGCTTGTTATTAAGGCAGTATCAATCTTTTCAGCCAAGACGTCTAAAAATGGTAAGCAATTTGTTTTCTTCCTTTTCTGTAGTGATTTTAGTGAAGATTGTAATGAATTAGAGTTAACGAGGAAGTTTTCACAATCCTTTTCACGTGAGAAAATTGAAAAAATGTCATCAATACACCAAAAGTCTACCAAGGTTTTTGAAATTGAATTGAACAGTTTTCTGCTATCTTATCTATGACTGTATTCTGACGAGTTTAGGTGATCAGTGTTTGACAAAAAGCTTTATAGATGTCAGTTTTACTTAAGACAGTTTTTAACTCAGAGCTTGACAAGAAGAAGCAAAGCTAAGCTAAGAAGGAACTGTGCAGATGGCATAAATGGTTTGGTGAAGGAAAGACAAGGCAGAGAACATAGTGGACTGAAGCTCCTTGGTATCCAATCTTTAACTTGAGGACTGAACATTATAAGATTTTTAGAAAAATGTATTTCTGTTTTAGAGGGTACAAGTGTCCCCTACTTGCCTTTATCTGTAGTTTACTATGTGTAATGTGTATATTTATATGTTTAATCTTAGGTTTTAACAATTGTCTCATGTGTTTGCAGAGTGTAGAATTTGACAGTTGCATGCAAATTTATTTTTCTGTACTTAACGTAGGTTGTGGACATGTCAAAGGGCATTCAAGAAGTTCCTGGGTGGTTCTTGGATGCCAAATTAAACTATGCTGAAAATCTTCTGCAAGGAGATGATGAAGATGTTGCAATTATAACTGCAGGTATCCTTAGTCTTTGCAATGTTAAATATTTAATTGTGTGCCTTTGCCCAATAATTATACTGGTATAGATAGTCATGTGGTTTTGTTGTGTGGTTTCAAAATGTGGCATAAATAGTGGAGTTGTTTTAATTGTGTAGCTTTTCAATTGAAGACTTTGAATCTGAGCATTGTGACTCAGGTCCACCCTTAAACATATCGCATAAAGGACTGGTCCTTTGTTGGCAGGCATATCACTGTAGTAATAAACTGCACCAATGGCATCTGTACAGGCAATGAATGATGGCCACAATAAGCAAAAGCACAATAAGCTATATGGTTGTTAACAGGTCATTTTCTCCAGAGTGTGATGTTACTACAAGATGTTCACAGTTTGAAAAACATTGTAAAAGAAGTAGTCCTAAAATAATTGTTGCTGACAGGACACTCAGATCTTTGGTATTAATGATTAATTTACAGCTTTGTATGATTCAAGCTTTTGAAGACATTGAAGCTCAGTTGATAACAAAACACTATTGAACTTGTAATTCTATATGGGTAGTAATTGCCAATCATCTTCAGTTTCATCAGGCATGGTATTTGTTGCTGGAAAAATGTTCTTTTCTTTTTTGCATTTTACAACCAAGTACACAAAGGTCTTTAAACAGACAGTTTAATCTATTGAAATTACTCTTTACATCATAGGTGAACGTAAGAAGGTGGAACATGTAACATTTAAACAGCTGAGAGAGAAGGTTGCTTCTTTGGCTTCAGCTCTGAAACAGTTTGGAATAAAGTCAGGAGACAGAGTTGTAGGTTAGTGTAATTTGCATATGGTTTTGTTTCGACTATTTGTTTTTGCGGGGTTTTTGTTCATGTTTACATACTCTCTTTATCTGACTTAATGAAAACACCTTATGTCTTGGTCCAGGGAGCTAGCCGTTAAAAATAAATGAGTGATAAAAATAGATAAAAATAATAATTATTGGGGGAGCTTAGCCTAGCAAATGGGGGTACCAAAACCCCAGCAACCAGGTGGTTTCAATGAAACTCACACAAAGTTCTAAACTCAGATGATTCTTTAACTGACTCCACTCTTTTTTGAATTTACTTATAACTGATACATTGGTCTTTTTCAACTTTTTTACTATATATTCATATTACTAAAATGCAGCACATGTCACGTAACTTTGAATTTTCCAAACAGTGACAGTCTTCATTCATTTTTGGACACAAACTCATTTGCTATATCACTGATATTCAGTGCATCCGTTTTCTCTTTGTGCACATGTAAACTCATCAGGCGATTCATCTGATTCTGCTCCATGGCTGAATTGAGAAATCCTTCTCAGAGCACTGAAAGAATGCTTACTGGCTGCCGTTGTAGCTGGCATGACAAGAGTTAAGTTTGACTAGGGTAGTCACTTGACTATACAGTGCCAACTTTCCAGCTGGTTCAGTTTTCAACTTTTTCACAATGTCCATAAAAGTTCAGCTCAAATCTTTCTTCAAACAGACACTTGAATGAACTCAACTGTGTTTTTAATGAGACTGATGGGAAGTGATGAAAATCACCGATCTGATTAGAAATGTTATGAAATGTTTCTGATTTGTTGGGGCAATACAAAAGCAACAACAACAATCAGTTCAAAACAGATCAGCCATTTTTTTCTTGTCTTCGACAAACATATTTAAATTTTCTGTCTGTGCATTTGTTAGAAAGAAGTTAGAATGAGGCAATGTTACGGAATTCAAAAATTCCACCTTTTGGACTGCAGAAAACCATGCAAACTGTTATTTTTTCTATATGCACTGTAAATGTTTCTGGATTTTTGTGCCCCAGGCAAGTGGCTACCCTCTGAAATATTAGGGGGCCTCTGCTGCCTTGTCCCCCTGCCAGCTATCTCCCTGTCTTGGTCACTTGACCTTGTATGCCCCCCAGTCCCCTCACCAGGTACCTCCCTGTCTTGGTCACTTGACCTTGCAACATTTGCTCAATGTCACATTATGTCTTCTTGTAATTTTATTTCTAATGAATGCTTAGTGGTACCATAGTTAGTACAAAATGACTGTTTTGGAACTGCATCTGAAAACAAAAGGGCTATTGTCTTATCTTCAAATCCTTTGCAAGTATATCATGTGACCAAAGAAAGTCCAGGGTTGAAAATATGCAGGATGCTGTGACAACAAGTTTTTTGATGTTTTGAACTGATTACCTGGATAGAAATGTTTAGGATATTGAAGTAGAATTTATGAAAGCACCTTATGATTTAAGTGCTACTTTAAGAAGAGAATTTAGAGAATATCTACAGTTTCATCCATTTAGTGATGGGAGCTGCCTTTCAGTTTCCATTGGTAAGCCGACTTTTAAGAAATTTTCTCGAACCAAAACATGAAATTGTAAACTTGTTCGCAACTGAACTTTATCCTCCTACATTTTGAAAACCAGATAATTTATTTTGTTAATTTCTAGTAGGGGAGAAATATCTTCGTCAGCAATTATTGAGTACTCTTTATCAGTTTACCCTAGCTTGCATTCCTAGGCACAAATGTCAAATTTAAATTCAAACCCAATATAATCCAAACAATGAAAGTGTAATGGCCCATCTATGCAAGAACTCAAAAACAGTGGGTTGTATGTGTTGGTTATCAGATTAACAGGTCTCGGACTTGGAATGTTCTAAATAGCAGCAGTGTACATCAGTTTCTGATCTGTTATCACTAAGTCAATAAAAACATATGTCAGTTGCAGTCACACCATCTATTTCCATTCAAAAAATGCCACCATCGTTATTTGTCATGTATCTGTATGAAAATTAATTTCGTGATGCCAATAAGGATCAGTGGTGGTTTTAAGGTGCTGACCGCTCCATGACCTGGGATCCTGCACCTCCAAAGGACCCCACACTTCCATGCCAGATTTTTTTATCCATAAGCACAAAGTGGAGGTGAAATATTTTCATCATGAAATCATCAAATCGTGATGAATGGAACCTATCAAGCAGCTAAATCAACTACAACTATTTATTTCAAAAGGCCTTCAATCCATATCCCTGATCATTGATATTTGATCGATAGCCACATTAGTATTGTTAATAGATTGCCATTGTCCATTGACCCAGATAATGCTGAGTGTTATACAATAATCCAATAGTCAGAATGATATAAAGTCATATTTGTCTGTTGAGTTGTTCTTGCTCACATATGTAATGCATATCATGAAGCCATTAGATGGCAGTCAGGCAGATTTAATGTTATATTGTCGAATATTTAGCAATAAAGTAGAGCCCGAACGACATCTTTTGAGCAGCTCACTTATATGCTCACTGTGCTTATGAATTGCCTTGAATGTTCTTTACTCACATGACCTAAAATTTTGAGAAAAAGAATATATTTTACAATTGCTATTGCTTAGGTGGATGCTTCCAAACCAGTGTCATTTCTATCAACTATGGTGGTACAGAGTTAATAATGTGTCATGTATGCTAAGTCTTGGCTCTTTTGATACTTCGGCCTTGGTTGTGCAATACACATAAGATGAAGTGAATATACCTTTGCATTGCACTTTCATGCTTGTTTTGTTGAAATCTAGTCTGTAGAATTTTGGCTGTCTTGGAAGACACAGCATTCTTCTGTATTTCGTCTGTGCATGTGCATGGAGATCATTTTTGCATTATGTTATGCTTGTATGAGACTTTAATCCTGGTTTTCACTAAAGAATCACAACGATCATTAAAATTTCAATTTGAAATTCTTACAATGCTTATGATAAAGTGAAAAAATTCTGAATCAGACTGACAGCACTACTGACACCTGATTAAGATGAGATACTTAAGGATCACAACGATGAAAAACGTTTTCATCCATATGATTCTTAAGGCCAAATGTACCTTGAAAGAAGTGATGCAATTTCTGTTTCACCAACACCAGAAATGACTGAACAAGCTAAAGTCACGAGAAATCAACCCTCATTTGTATTCCAAAGTGGATCTAACTCATGAGGAAAGACTGTTTCTTGCCGTACAGAACCTTGGATCTTTGCATGACAAATCACGCAAAGACTATAAAGACAAACTTGTGAAGCTAATTGGATGGAAGCGAATCTAGAGACAGATCAATTTGCAGTTTGCACCTGTACTTGCATTCTTTGTGATCGAATGTAGCATATTTCTTCAGAAACCAGGGTTAATATTTGTTATGAAAAGAACTAGACCCAAAACGTGTATTAGTTACTAACCCAGAGTTGCTGTTAAGCTGTTAAGATGAACTAGGTTCGTGCTTTTGCCAAGTGTGTGGAATCATAAAAAACTTGACTCTGACGACCCTTGTTATGACCTTTAATAAGGTGACAGTCACTCTGTGCAAACAATAAAGATGAACTGTCTTATGATCATGGATTCTTATGGTCAAGTGAAAACAAGGCTTTACTTGGTTTGCTTCAGCACGTCCTTTTATTTTTATTTTCCTTTTTCTCATCATTGGTATAAAAGGAGGATCGGAGAATTCAAACTTTCATTAAGTTTATATTGAAATGTCAAAGAATTGTTTGTTTTTAGACATATATTTATATAGATATGTTATGTCAACAGGCACAATGTATTTATATATCTTACTCATGAGAAGGGGTAACCACGATAGCTCCATCGAGAAGGGACCGACCCGGATAAAATAATTTACAACCTTCAGACTTCATTTCAAGTGCTTCAGAATGCACCATCCTTTGATATTTTAATATTATCTTATTATCTTCCTGAGAATACTGGTAGATACATGTATGTAATATGCACAAACGTATGGTGCTGTGCGCTCCATAAGTGGATCAAGCTTTATTTTGCTAATATGATTATTGTGCATTAATCCAATATTTTTGATACAAACGTCCTAATTCATCATGTTACTACCTTCTTTTAAAAAGACTATAGTGTTGTTTTCTGTATTTTTACAAAGGTTATATTCCCAACTGTAGTCTTGCGGTAGAGGTCATGTTAGCCACAACTTCGCTTGGAGCAATATGGAGCTCAACTTCACCAGATTTTGGTGTAACTGTAGGTATACAAAACATAATTGGTGATGATTAGACTATTTTGCTTTATACTCTTCATGCTTTAAATCTTACCCAGACGTTTAAGCTAAAGAAAACTAGGGGGATTGAGCTTAAGGGTAGAAATGTGCACGATTTATGTAAGCTCCGCTTGGGATATTCCAGCAAAGCTTTGTGTTTCAGGTTTTGTAAATTTAATATAGCATCATTGTACTGCGAATACGTTATTTGTGAGGGCACAGATTTTGATGATGTTGTCACATTATCATAAGGTAAAAAGTGAGAAGTATTTCTTTAATTAAATGATACTACGTAGGGGTTTAATTCAACATGTTCGAAGAATTCATTTGTGTCATGAATACGTTTTAGTATAACACAAAATCATGATTCCACAGTCCGACTGCTGAATCGGACACTTCACTTATGATTCAACATTCTGACTGCTGATGTGGAAGTTTTTTTAATTATATATATTAAATACCTTAATTTTCTATGAAAATACAGTGAATTACTGCCTAAGTAAGGGTTCTTTTTATCGTGCGGCTGGAACTTTGACGCTACAAGTTTCGCCAGAATACCAGGCATAGGATATGACTTGAGTCATTATATCATATTTCCATTTTTCCATTTTAGGGTGTTCTGGATAGGTTCTCTCAGATCCTACCAAGGCTCACTTTTTCAGTTGAAGCAGTTGTGTACAATGACAAAGTCCATGATCATTTACGGAAGCTGGGGAATGTTGTTAAAGGTATGAAACAAAAATCATTTAAGACTTGCAATTTTATATACTGAAGGAAGCAAAGTTGTGGAACCAAACAATTTCTTTGGTAATATGATTGATGCATTCAGAGGCTCTCTTTGGGACCTGTAAGGATGGTGTGCATTTACTGAATAACTCTCTTTACACATTTAAGAATTCTTTACGAAGACACTGAGGGGGAAACAGTCGCATTTGACTGTTATCTTCTCAAGACGAATTGAAATATTTCGTCTTTCACCAATTACTTCGTGGTTCTATGGCATTTTTCCTTACCTTACCTTTGTGCCATGTGGCATGTGAGGTCTCTATGTACAACGTCCACCTATCACTGTCGTTTTCCGCCGTCCTCACGTCATTCCATGAGATCCATCCTCTTTGTGTCCTTTCCGCTCCCACTGACCCGCGCCATGTTGTTTTCGGTCTCCTTTTTTTTCTCTTTCCTTTCGATTTTCATGTCAGTGCGATGTTTCAGTCATTGTTTCTTTCCATTCTGAGGGTATGGTCTATGAATTTCCACCGTCTAGGGATAGCCACCGTCCTGGCTACTCCTGCTCGTTGTAGTACTCCCTCGTTCGTCGTTCTTTCCTGTCGTGTTATCCTCAGTATTTTTCTCAAGCATTTGCTTTGGAAGACGTCAATCCTTTTTTCGTCTCCATTTGTCATCTTCCGTGTACATATCCGTACAGCAGGACTGACTTCACCAAAGTCGTACAGCACACTTTTTGTTCCCCAGTGGATGTTGTTCGCCCTCCATATCTGCTTCAGTTGCATGTATGCTTGTCCTGCCTTACATATCCTGATAGTGATGTCATTTCTCCCACCACCTCCTTTCGACACTGTCGCACCTCAGTAGACAAAGCTATCTACATCTTTCACGACTTCATCATTTATTGTTACTGGCTCGCTGTTTCTGTTGTGTATTCTGATCAACTTGCTTTTCTTGCACTTTAATCCAACCCGCCTATATTCTTCTACAAGCTTGTCGGTCTGCTCTTGGATGTGATCTTTAGTTGACGACATCGATGCGATGTCATCCGCAAACTCCAAGACTTCTAGTTTGGTCATAAGCTGCTACCTGATCCCTGTGTTGCCATTGGCTGTTCTTGTCATTGCCCAGTCGATGGCTAAAAGGAATAACACACCTGACATGCTGCACCTTGCTTTAGTTCAGTTCTGATCTTGAACCATTCAGTTCTGTATCTTGTTAGGAATCACAGTAATGCTTGCCACTCAGTTGCCTGCTCGAGGATGTTTGATAGTATAAAGATCCGGTCTTTTCTTCCTCTCTCCTTCCTGAATCCCACTTGCTCCTTCCTCAGAGTTGCATCCAATCCTCTTCTGATCTTGCCTCTGCTGATCCTTCCTAGAATTTTGCTCAGCACTGATAGAAGAGTGATCCCTTTCCAGTTCTTGTACTCCTAAAAGTCGCCCTTCTTTGGAAGCTTCACTATTACCCGCTTTGTCCACTTTTTTGGTACTCGTTCCTACATCAACACATCATCTATGATCTCCTTGATTATTGTGGTCTACGCATCAGCACTTCTGCTCTCCCGTTCTTCAGTGCTTTGATGATATCCTTTATTCCGTTTTCTGGGAGCTCGTTTTTATGTCAACTTCCTCAACTTCATCTGCCTCAGCCTCGTTAATTGGATTCGCCTGATCGGCTCTATTTAGTACTTCATTGAAGTTTTCCTTCCATCTCTTCAACTTGCTTTTCTCGTCCTTTATAATGACTCCATCCCTATCCTTCACTGCCATGTCTCGCTTTGGTCGATTGTTGCGGAGTACTTTGACTAGTGAGTATAATGTCTTCATGTGCTGTTGAGCGGTCGCTTTCTCGGCTTCTTTTGAAATGACTTCGATCCATTTTCCTTTATATGCTCTTATCTCCCTCTTTACCTCCCTGTCCTTTACCTCCCTGTCCTTTACCTCCCTGGCCTTTGCTCTGTTCTAGCCTTTAACCTGTTCTTCAGTCTCCGACCTTGTGCTTTCAGGTTTCTACTTTATCTCCCTTTTCTGGTCTATCAGTCGCCATGCCTCTCTTCTCACCTATGGCTTACACTTCGTTTTCTTGAATTCCAGCGCTCCTCTTGATATCTCCGTGTATACGTTTTCCATCTCTTTACTTCTTGCTTCAATATTGTCTGTTCTCCTCTTTCTGGACCTCTACTAGCATCTCGAATCGATTTCTGAGCTGTATACTGAACTGTCTACTCACTTCATGGTTTTCCAACTTTTGGATGTCGTTCCTTTGTTATTGCTTTCTTCTTTAGCTTCAATTTATAGTTGTCCTTACCATGTAATGGTCACTCTGTCTGTGTCTGGTGAACAAAGTACTCTCGTGTCCATCACTGAGTTCCTAAATCTTCTGTTTACTAGCGTATAATCAATCTGGTTCTTCTGCCATCTGGTGACACCCACGTCTGTTTGTGTATGCCCTTGTGTGGGAACAGTGTTCTTGTTATCGCCAAGCCATTCCGCCCGCAGAACTCACATAACCTCTCATGACCGTTGTCATCCCATCCCTTGATGTTCCATCACTTCAAGCTGGCTCTTGTCCCACCTTCGCATTATGTCGCCTGTGTTGATCAAGATGTGGGTGATATACCTGTTCAACTACATATTGAAGTAGTCTATAAAACGTGTCTTTCTCTGCCTCCTTTGCATCATTGGTTGGCTGTATACGTGTATTATAGTCATCTTTATGTACTTGGAGTGGAAGCGTGCCTTAATGATTCTCTCTCCCTAGTGGGGCCCACTCAGTTAGCTCCTCGGCTGCCTCTACTGTCATCATTAAGGCCACTCCATGTATGTGGTTGTCTCTCCCTTCATCCTTCCAGATCCCGTCCATCGGCTCTCGTTGATGCCCATTATGCTGATCTTCATCCGCTGCATCGCCTTAGCTATCTGTGCCGCTTTCCCACCAGCATACATCGTTCTGACATTCTAGTTCCCTATACTAAGTTTGGTTTTGGGGGACACCATGGATCTCATTAGTCCCTGGGTTTCGCAACAGCTTTCGCCCAGACACGTCAGACTTCCTCTCCTTGCCAGTTGAGGCACCACGCCGTCCTCCAGTTCTGATTAGTTTCTGTGCACATTATTGGTTTCCGTAGTAAGAGGATGGAGGAATTAGCCCCATGCCTAACCTCCCCTGAGGAAGGGTTGATTGGTTTTCTATCAGGGTTTTCCTTCCCTTAGATAACTGCAGTTACCATGCTAATGAACTCTATCTGCCCGGTTTGAAATCAGGGTTATCCTTCCCCTAAGGAAGCTTTTGTGGCACTACCAGCCCGACTGCCTGCGGGCTCCTGTGGAACGAGTCCTGAGACATGTCTTATATACCGCCAGTCACCCAGTGCCGTGCCTCGTTCGCCATAATGGAATCATGTCCACACTGCCTCATGTCCTCTTCTGGGAACACCCACCTTCGTGGAATGGAGGTGCGACTATGGAAGTAGCTCTGGTCCCAGGGAGCTCAAGTCCCTACCTGGTAGCTAAGCAGCCATAAAGGCCTGGGTGTGTGCAGTACAATTGAATCTGTTCTGCAATATACATTGCTCACTGTTTTCCTTGGAGTAGCCCCAAAATAATTTGCTAAATTTGTCAGATAACACTACTTGGCAATGATAAGATTGCTTAAAATGCAAATTTGATATGGTCATGTTTGTTTAAAATGATCCAGTTGCTGAACTGTTTGATTTCCATTTGTTCCATAAACATCAACACGTGCGCAGTTCACATGTTTTGTCTCGTATTTCAGGCCTCCCAGATCTCGAAAAAGTTATCGTTTTACCATATGTTAAAAATAAAAAAGACATTGACATTTCAGGGATTCCCAAGAGGTATGTGAGATCTCCCAGTAACTTATGGTAATCGTAGTTTGTTTTTTTTACAATTTTCTCGTTTGAAAGTTTTCAATTACAATTATAAATTTTCAGTTTTCACAGTTACAAGTGACTTGTGGTAGTCGATATGGGATGCTTCCACCTTAAAATGCATAGGTACTTACAAGACGATTCGAATACACAAATTAAGTTGCAAGTTCTTCTTAACTTTGCAATTTCTTTGCGATTTAACGAAAATTCCTCCTAAAATTCATTGTTAGGGATTTCAAAGATGACTTGTACATTCATTAGGGGAGCATGCTCCTTACTCGTAAGTTCTTCAAATTGCCGGAGATGCGTTCTCAACGTTCCTGAGTGTGCGTCAACTTCATTGCAAACTTTTTAAGAGACACGCAGTGCTAGACCAATTGCCGTGGTCCCGACTGCATTTTGGTTCAGACAGGATCGTTGTTAGCAATGCGTTCAGAAACGTCTCGTCTTCTAAACAGGACAACCATTGAAGTGCATATTTTTAACATGTTTTCGTAGTGTAGTAGGTGTTGACCTTAGAAACAGATGTAGGGGGTGCATTAAAGGGACAACGAGACGCGTTTGTATAGGAGGGGTAGGCAAAGAGGTCAGTAAGGAAGTCTTGTTGGCTGTTGAACCACCAACCAGTAACGTGGCGATTCATGGACGTTAATTGCGGATAGCTTGATTTTTAGAGACCCCTATACTTACTTCATTGGAACTTCTGCAAAGAACACACTTTGATAACTGGTGGGCTCATTTAAGCAAAATTCACATCATTCACAGGTTCCAAAAGTGGTCTGATGGCTAACAAAACTCTTATATCAAGGACCATGAGTATGGTAGCTGACCAGGAACGTCAAAAATTATGAAGACAGCTACATGCAGACATATAATGGTACAGCTGGATGTACAATTTAAAAACAAATAGATCAACCATTACTACATATCAATCTCGTTTTAAATTTATAACTTTACCTCCATTTGGAAATGTTAAGTCTGCAGGGTGTCAGTCACGATCAAGACAAAACTGCTAAATAGAAGCATGAATTTTAATTACTTTGAATTTCCAAATGAGATTGTTGCTTCTTGTGTTGTAAGATTTGCTGTAACTTTTGAGTACCTCGAAACTGCCTTTGTTCCTCAAACTGTAATGCTTTTCATTCTCAAATCCATTTTCTTTGCTCTCTAATATATTCAGCTTTCTGGCCTTGAAACTTTGCGACATTGCGCTAAAAACATACTTAAAGCTTTTTCCGTGTGACACTCTTCAGAGTATGAATCGTCAGAAAGGAAGTTATATGTATATGGCAACCTATTTATTCGAAATATGTATCAAAACTAGCCAATCATAAACAAGAAAAGAAGCAAAGAAAGAGACTCTTCCAGTAATGTTTTGTTTCTTCATTTTCTCTTTCTTTGTTTCCTTTCTTGTTTATGGTTGGCTAGTTTTGATACATCTTTCGTTTAAATAGGTTGCCATATACATATACTTTCCTTTCTGACGTTTCATACTCTGAAGAGTGTCGGACGAAAAAAGCTTCTAAAAAGTATGTTTTTAGCGCAATGTCGCAAATTTTCAAGGCGATTTTCAAGTTTTGTACCACAAAAAGATTGCTCAAGTTTAGCTTTCTCTATTAAGCTGTCAGTTGCTCCTGTGCTCCTTTCTTGCTGCGTAAGTGACTTTGTCCTTTGTTCTCTGGGTTTTCCTTTCTGCATCAAGCAGTATTGTTTTTCCCACTTCTTCCTCCATCTCTATACACCTTGTTTAATTCGTTTCCGATGCCTTTGCCTCTTCCTTTTGTGCATTATCTAGTTTAACTCTTGACATGTTTTTATAAACAATGGCCTCGTATATTTACCAGATCAACATAGCTTCCTTTGTAATATTTATAATTTCAATGACTGTTAAATTGTTAAATCCAGAGTGGCCGAAAGTTTAAAGCTCCCTCTCCGTGACAAGAAATAAGGACACGGACCTCAGCTTATATTAGCTGTCATACGATTTAACACAGACTTAAAAAGCTTGTGCCGAAATACAGCTCTAGACTGTGTTATGATCGAAAAGACCCTTTTAAGGAGTATTAAAAAGGACTGGAATCTGCATTTCTCTAATTTGAAACATAATTTGTCCATCTCGTACTTTTTTTCCTTGTCTGGTTTGCATCAGTTTTCTGGAGCATCCCATTTGGTTTGCTCTATAGACATTGCATAAGAATAGTTTATACTGGAAATCACTGAGTTTTGTCCGTCTCAGAGGAATGTTCACTTGATAGTGTGCCCTTTTTTGGAGATGCTTTCTTATGAAATTTTTGAATTTTGTTTGCTTTTAGCATATTTCTAGACGAATTTTTAGAAAATGTCGACCGAGAGGCAGGCTTAACATTTGAGCAAGTCCCTTTTAATCATCCACTGTTTATCATGTACTCGTCTGGTACAACTGGTGATCCTAAATGTATGGTACATTCAGTTGGGGTAAGCTTTGAATTTGTTAAGCAGGTGTTTCCTTACCTTGGTAAGCACAAATACCTTCATTTTGATATTCTTTGCATGTGTTTTCATAGTCATAGGTACTTTATTGATTCTAATATATGGTTTACGTATACAATACAATCTAGTATATAGTATATAGTATATACAACAAAAGAAAATGTGCTAGGCAGTTTTCAAATAGTAATCCTATTAGTCGTTTCCTGAGTAAGAAAGATTAAGAAGTTTACAGGCAAACTTATGTAAATAATTAATAGTAATATAAATGAAGCAAGTCACGTAACTTTGGTCGTTAACGATTTGACAGATGTTGGTTTCGACTTATAATACGAGTTGATAATTCTAACTAGGGCTGTCATGATTACAATTAGATTTTGGTTGGTAATCGATTACAAACCTTTGTAATCGATTAATCTATCTCTTAACGTTGTGCGTGTTTTGAGTGGATAGTTAATCATAACAAAGTTAACGACCAGGCAAACACCTGCGATGGTCCATGCATTCCGCGCATCTTATCAGCTCTCTTATATGGTGTCTAATGATTACAGGACCATATTAGTACCCTCTCCTTAGCAGCTGTATCTGCTAATATAAAACATGAGACATATACCTTGATTACTACGATATTAATAATGCTATAACTATAATGTTTTAGCTTATTTTATCTTGCTAACTTGTTTCTTATAAAAATCGTCTGCATAGCCCTAAGCTTAAGTACTCCTTGTATGGACATTACTGCATGCATATCACAGCTTAGTTTGTCTTTCATTAATTAAACCCCGGCATGTTTCAGACCTGATGTTCTTCACTGTTCCCATCTTCCTAATGAATATTCGCGCTTGTCAACAAATCCGAGATATCAGGCTGGAGTGTGAGGTGTCTGAGATTGAAACGTTTCTTCAGGAGTTATTATACAAGGCCGTAATTACTGGGAGGCTAGAGGGCTTAAACCCCCCAAAATATTTTCATTGGTGCCTAATAGTTAGCCTATGTATACACACTAAGCCTTAGACTCCTTTTCTTCACAATGTATATTATGGAGGAGAGGACAATGAACAGGCCATCCTAATGTCACTCAGAAACCCTAAAAATATTTAGATTCTCTTTGTCTAGCCCCCTCGATAATTCATTGGAAATCTCAGAGCGTTATATTGACGATTAATCGATCATGATTAGATTGTGGGTCATAGATTAATCGATTGTGATTTTTTCTAATCGTAAGAACCCTAATTGTAACTTTATAAGTAAAATATGCATAGCAGTTATTTAAACTAGAGGATAGTACTTTATTGGGAGTCAAGTTGTGATTGGAGTGAAAATTAAACTCTATTCACTGCCCTTATGTTTCTTTTGTCTGCCCACAAATTTGCTTCCATTAGAACGTACTAGTACATTTCACAGCCTTGTGTATGGTTCTGTGATAAATATAAAATAAAGATCAAACTTTTCGTTAATTAAGAAATATTGTGTTCATGGCCATATAATGAGACGTTTAACTCTTTCTTTGTAACCAAATTAACGTCCCCAGACAGCCGACGTTCTGTTCAGAATATTTTTATTTCTTAGCCTTTCTTGAATGTACTGTTTTGTCTTCGTCCTATTGCATGTAAGCAGTTGTAAGTAATCGGTGGCATCCTTTGCAGATGCGATTATCTGCATTAGTAGCACTTGAGCTGTCTCAATGCCTACCTGTGTACAGACACCCATCAGTACGTTCTGTTGCAACGGAGACGACTTCCATAGAACTACATTTGGTTAGCATATTCTTTCTCATGAAACGTAATGTGCGAATATTACTTAAATACTTGTTCCTAGACAGGGTCTCCCTTTTGTTTTCGTCCGGCCGCCCTCCACCTTCTTATCGATTATTTGCTTCCGATGATTTGCTGTATAATTTCGTTGACAGGGAACACTCATTCAACACCTCAAAGAACACATCCTTCATGGCAATATGACCAAAAATGACTGCATAATGTATTACACAACTGTAAGTATTTTCTGAAAAAGCCTGCTTTCGTTATCTAAAGGGCTGTTTACTTTATGAACAGATGGTCAATGTTTTAAAACTGTGATTCGACTAATTGGGGTCTACTGTAATGCAACAATTACTTCAACTCTTAAGACCGCACTTCTGATTCACATACATCACTGAGTGCGAGTTCTCGTACGCTACGATTACAGAGGTTTCACTGATAAGAGATATCAGTTCGCCTGCCACACATCAAACTCATAATCCAGCGTGAAAGCTTGCTGAAATTCATCAATTGACATTCACGGGAAAGAGGGTAACAGCTTCTATCAATCCTGTACGTGGATGCTGAATTGATGCAGGGTGACACACAAGCAGAAATCCCGAAGAAGGCCTCGGAAACTTATTATCGTGACGGGGCAATCTTGCCCTTGACAAGTTCTCCTTTGCTTGCAGTAGTATGTTGTGACTATTGACATGTTTTGTGATACCCGTATCAAGGTAGATTCGAATTGGAATCCGAGTCTTCGTAATTTTACCTGAACTCTACCCTCATAATGTATCTAGAATGATATTGTTGATTATGGTTATAGAAATGTTTAGTTAATCACAAATCTATGTAATCTACACCTTCTGCTTGCTAGCCTACAAACTTCAGACAGGTCTGCAATGTCCTTCACTTTCCTAAAATTGTGATTTGTTTTGCGACCGTGATTCGAGCCCGTAACATAATATCCGTTCATGTGCTATACCTTATTTGTTGTCCTGACCCCATTTAAGAAGTAAAACTTTTGCCTTTGACCAAGAAATGTTGTTTTGTCCTGAAGAGTTTGTGATAACAGCACATGTCTCTCTCATGATAGACTGGATGGATGATGTGGAACTGGCTAGTGTCCGCTCTTGCCGTTGGAGCAACAGTTGTTCTTTATGATGGTTCTCCTCTAATACCGTCACCAAATGTTCTCTGGGACTTGGTTGATGACGTCAAGTAAGTATTAAAATTTTGAATGTCACCTTTTATGCTGGAAGTATTCCTACCCTCATTTGCGAGAGGCTAAACGGTTAGACTGCCTCTGCTTTGATCAGGGAGTTCTGGGTTCGAATCCTCGTACCTTTGGCAAGTGCCTGAAAACAATATGCCATGGGTCAACCCGGACCGTGTAAGGGAAATTTGGAAACTGTTGAGAAGCCGTCAGATGGCTGAGTTGGTACAATACCACGAACGTCGTTGTTGAGATCATGGGTATCCTTTCTTGTTCAAGTAATTATTACACTGGTTTATTACTCGCTGTCAAGAACTACACAAATTTGCAGTAAGAAGCGCAGGTGGGCTCTACGCTTTGCATTTAAGTGTGCCTGTGTAGGTGTCTTATTACTGTCTCTTGACACGTTAATAAGCATAAATCCTCAATATCGAGAGGCCCATCATTATTTTCATCGCCGCCCTCAGCACAGAACGATCTTTTGTTATTGTGTTAATCTATCTATTGCCACAATTGATTAAAGCCTGTTCCTTAAGCAAAGACTAATTGCTATTACGTTGTTTGATCTAAATGTGTCGCTTGCACTCAGTGACTGTTGAGTTGAAGTGGGCGATTAGAATAGTATCCAAAAATCTAAAAGGCAGAAACCTACCTACAGGAAAAACCTGGAGAGGTGTTGAAGTGAACGGTGTTGAAGTGAACGGTGTTTGTATGATTTTAATTTACCCAGAATGAGGTGGTCTGCGGTGCCCCGTGTCTGTTTTTAACCATTTTGCTACAAGCCACAGAAGAGATTCGCGAATTGTTTGCAGCTGATAATGTTCCTACAGCATTGATTCCATTTTCACATTAACCAAAGTGATTAGGCGTCGACATTTTAGTGGGCAATGGGTATTTACTGTATCTGAGTTGATGTCAGAGACAGTTGAAATCTTGATACTCCTGAAGTATTCGGCTTTAGTTGTGATTGATTGTAAATTGCCAGATGCTAGTGTTTGAAATGTAATTACGGGGTCAAAGTTTGGCAACAGGGTAGTTTATGGAGTAAGTCAATGCCGCTAAAAGTGACGAGAGCTACCACACTGAGAATAGTGAGAAGCTCATGTATAACAAAAACTTAACTACGAATTATTACACTTTCTTGCCTCGTCGTGAAAACGAATTTTGGCTAATGATCACTCACGTTGCACAAATGACAAATATTTTTTACCTGCTGAGTTTCCTATGTTTAAACTGTTATTGATGGGGTTTTCTCTAACATTTATTGTTCAAGTACAAAAGGTTGTTAAACAGAGCAATGCATTGTACGTATAGTTGTCGCTGTCTTGTTCTTGTTGTTTGTACAGTTGTGCATTGAAAAATGCCGTAATATTTAACCACAGTCCTTGCGTTCATTGTGAAAAAAACCTGATTATGTTGTGGTCTCGTGCAATAATTGCGTGCTCATTCTCGTGTAGGATAACAATCTTGGGGACTGGTGCTAAATGGCTTCAAGTTCTCGAGGAACGCAACGTATGTCCGAGTACGTGTTTGAAATCTACAGTCAATTTTTTCTAGTCCACGTTTAAGCCGTTTAGTTTTCATTTAAACCATTTATATTCTTAGTAATTGGTTGCCTTGAAATAAAGAAGTAAAAGACAAAATTTGTATTTTATCGTCTTTTTATACACGAAAATGACGAGTCCTAGAATTTTAGACACACAATCCAGCCATATTAAAAACGTTTGTTGTCACAGATCCAGATTACTTGAAAGGCCTTGCTGGGTAGAATCCGTTTGCAAATAGTGTGATGGCTATTTGCCTCACTCCGTCGCACGAAATGCGTTTCACGACGACAACGGATAACGCTTGAAGGGCCGTTGCCATCCCTAGGACTTGGTTTAATGGACGAGAGTCCCACTTGTTTCTCTCCCACCCCTCCTGCGTTCTTATCCTGGCGTTTGGACCATACAATGATAGGGTTTGAGAAACTCTGTCATTTGGTTTGCCACAAAGTGTGTCTACTCAAAACGCTCAAAATGTGCCGTCGTTTTTTCCGTGAATATGCTCAAACGGGTTCATATTTTATTTCTTGAGACCTAAAAATTAATTGCGAAACGAAATAAAGTTATTGAGAAACAAACACCATCGAAAACATAGTTGCCGTCTTGGCATGGATAGTAAAGTAGGTGACTACTGCCATGAGTATGCTATAGTTTCCGTTTGATTCATATTTTTGCTGTCGTACATTAACTAGACGTGTCTGCTAAGTATGCAATGGGACACAAATTGTAACTTTTCCGCAACATGCCGTTTCTCACGTATGGCATGTTACACAATTTTCAGCGTATCCCATAGTTCATATAACATCTGTGGATTTACATATAAACATGCAATGTTGGAAATTAATAGGCCATAAATTATAGGCCTTACATATAAAAATGCAATATTTAATAATTGTAGGCATGTACGTCGGTATTCTTGGCCATTCATAAATCGCGGAGTATGTTTGCAGAAGAGTGTAGTTTGTCGAAACTGTTTCATACTATAATTAATATATATGAGACGAGGTATTTTTGTAATGACAGTTTCAAAAGTTTACTTGACATGGCATTTAAATTTTAAACAAATTTGGTAGAAAATTTTAATAGTGCTTTTTCACGTGGCTTTATTTTGAGGATGCTTTTAAAGGAAATTGCATATTTGAATTTGATCGTTTCTCGCTGGTCATTGTAGATAAAGTAGTACTCCTTACTGTTTTCTTATTGTTAACGCGTTAACTATTCTTTTCATTAGTTAATACACATAAACTTACTTCACTACACACAATTTTGTCAACGGGATCACCGCTAAAACCAGCAAGTTATGATTACGTGTATTCCTCAATCAAGAAAGATGTCATCCTTGGATCCATAACAGGTAATATGAACTCCGAAAACGCGTGGATTACTCATCGCCTTTCAAATTAACCTTACCTGATGCAGTCAATATAACTTTAAAATGCCTAAGCTCATACTCTGTAGAAGTACTTTTTACAATTTCAATAGGATTTAGTTTAACTATGGTTTTTACCAACCCCTTGTTTTCAGATTTGTTAAAATATCAGCTTCGTTTGACTGATAATGGATTGTATATATTGACAATACCGAGCTTCATCGTAAGAAGTAGGATTGTGATGCATGAAAATGTATTAGGCATTTTTTTTTACCCACGGAATTTGCTTATGTTAATAACGGGGACACTGCCACACAGTCAAAGTAAAAAGGGGTCATTTTTGCTCTTGATTTTTCAAAGAGTTATTGTGTTGTTAGTAGGTAGGTCTTTTCACCAATCGTATTTCTTAGAGCATAAAAGTATTTCGATATTATGAAATATTACGGTGGCCTTCTTTCTCAGAAAATTTAAGGGCATGCGTACTAGTTATCACTGGCCCCAGACCATTTCCTGTTTTACTCCTTTCACTGGCCCCAGACCGTTTCCTGTTTTACCCTTTTCTTGCTGCTGTTGTCGTAGGAATAAACGTCTCCAAAGGTGGAAACTTTAAATTTCATTTTCCGCTTTATTTTACAGTAGAGTTTGTAAATTGCCAAATTCCTAACCATTCCTTCGTCATATCTTCTGTCTTTCGTGATAGCACTTAGATTTATAATACGTCCGGCAAAAGTTGAAAGTTTGTTCATGAAATACGAAAACAATGTCGAATTTATGGATCCATCTGGATCTGATAATATCGTTTATAAAATCGTTGTCTTAATTCGCTGGAAATAAAGTGAAATCTTTACAAGATGGATCCCATTCGTTCAACGCTTATGTTGCAGCGTTATATGACGTTTTGTTGCAATTGAAGTAAAAACTTGGTTGGTTGAAGACACTACGTCAAGACTGTGAACCAAACCGCTAATCTGTGTCAAGAAATAAGGACAGGAATCTCGTCGTATGTAAACTGGTAAGCAATTTAGCAGAGGGACTGACTACGGATTAGAAATCCAGTTAAAATCCAGATTTTTGGCGAAGAGAAATCTATGAAAACATGGTCAGACAAATGATCGAAAGAGTGCTATAAAGTGCTAAAAAGTACCCGAAAAGACTGTAGAGTTTATTTCGTAACTATGCAAATAACCCGAAAATTTGTATTTTTAGCCTTGTACGCGTTACGAAAAGTAATGTTTTGGGAAACCTTTCTATTATGAACGTTAGAAGTATAGGGTCTGTATCATAAGAGGTTTTACTAAAAGCATTCCATGCACGAAATTCCGCCTTACGGAGATGTCAGTTCTCTCTGGCGATGAGATGACGCTGTAGACTCGAGATGTTTTTGTTTTTAAGTGTGTTTATTTTGTCATTTTGGCATCCATAATGGGATCCATTACCAACAGTATTAGAGAGAGTGCAGATAATTTTCAGCATATCAGGATAAGCACATCGATTGCTTTTTTGTATTGTAATATAGCAGATTTTCTGTTCGACATTGCATGTAGGTGGCACGGATATCATTTCTTGCTTTGCTGGGCAAAACCCGACAATACCTGTTTACAAAGGCGAAATACAAAGTAGAAATCTTGGTATGGACGTAGAAAGTTGGAGTCTTGACGGTGTGTACGCGACATACGCGCCTTTATTTCTTTGTGGAGAAATTTAGATTAAGTGTTCTAGGATGCGTTATAAACGGTTTTTCTTTTCAAATCACTACCTTGTAAGCAATATTTTGAGAAGGCCATCTTCTTGTAGCCTCTCTTCTGTATTCTGTTGCTAAAATGATATGTTTTTTGTGTTAAGATTTGAATCTTTACTGTGGAATTCCACATTATTTTGTGCCAATTTTTATTCATCTACCAGCACTGCCGTCATATTTTGTACATATCATTGAACTGAAGGAGATTGCGAACAGTCAACTGCATCTTCCTTCATCATACATACTGAGATTTGTTTCTAACTCTCACAGCCTTCTAACGACTGATGGAAAACTTTGAAACTTTCAACCCCAATAGCCCTTTCATCCTTACAACTGCACTGCAGAAATACCTTGTTGATTCTCACTTGTTTACTGTGTACGTCTTTAGTAGCCTTGAGTTTGTTCCTTGCTTTAAAAGAAAAATCCTTGATTGATTTATCTGTACATTCGTAATTTCAACTTTATTCAGATTTGTTGATAACATCTATCGATCGTAGCCTGAAATTGTGATTCTGTTGGCTATAATGATTATCGTTGTTGATGTCAGGTGTCCATGTGCTACATTTTGTATTTTTTTCGAAGTTAATATTTTTAGTGAGTTTGTTCTACATTTCTTTTACAGGTAAACCAGTTTGTGATGAAAGTGGTGAATTAGTGTGCCTTAAGCCATTTCCCTCTATGCCAGTTAGATTCTGGAATGATCCTGATGGGTCAAAATACTATAATGCTTACTTCAAGAAAATTGAAGGTACGTATTAATGCATCAAAGCTCAATACGATCAGCATAAGGCCACGGTATCTCCTTATACCTTGTGTTTATCAATCCTTCAACGGAAGCAATTGAAATTTTTGCCCCGTAAGATGGTTACAATGTAGTAGATTAGTTTTACTGATTCATTGATTTCATAAGAAGCATTTTGCTTTCATTCATCATAATACAGTATTTTTTACATTTGTTACTGACATAAGCCATTGTTCTTCGTGTTTCTGCTTTTCTTTAACTGGAAAATTTGAATGAAACAGTTGTTGTAGCTTCAGGTTGCCCCAAAATCGGTTTTCTTACCGTTTCACGTTTCTTATTTCTATTCAGGTGTCTGGAGCCATGGAGACTATTGTCAAATCAGTTCAGAGACTGGCGGCATCTTTATGCTGGGAAGGAGGTAAGAAAAACAGTAAAAGAATCGCATTTTACTTATATTGTGCTGCTACGATTCATTTTGTTCTTCGCAAAGTTGCTCGTTAATCTCCCCATGAATTGTTATGACATGTAGGTGCACTTCAGTGTGGCCTTCTTCAATATCTTTACTCATATTTGTATTCTACTTTATTTGTGTCTTTCTCCAAAGCGATGGCACGTTGAATCCAAATGGTGTGCGTTTTGGAAGTGCTGAAATCTACAATATCGGTAAGAAGTCAGAGAAAGTTTGCCATTGTTTTAATTCAATGAACCTTGCAGGGATACATTTCTGTAAGTCTTGGTCCGTTTATCGTTGTTACATTTTTACTGTGTTTCGTTAAATGTATCCTAATTTAGATCACATTGTAAGTCCATGCCTGAATTTCTGTGTTACATTAAAAAAGTTAGGCACAAAGAGGAGTATCTTATTTTTCATACTTTGTTTTATCAAGAAAATTATAGTGATTCAGATTGTTTAATTAATGAGGCTTATACCGATCACGTTTTGGTGGATTTTTAAGTTGCCTGACCGCAGAAGTAGTATATTTAGAAAATCGTGCTTGCCAAATACTGACTATTCAAGCAATGATCAATCCTCTACGTGGTATTGGAAATTATAGTGTCTATTGTTTGTAGTGCCATTTGTGTTCAACAGTAACATCTTTCGTTCTGCCTGTATTGTTTATCATGCTTTTATTGCAGTTGAATCAAATAATTTTCCGGAGGTAGTTGATAGTCTCTGTGTTGGTCAGGCCACAGAGGATGGAGAACGGGTTGTTCTCTTTCTCAAGCTTGTTGAGGACGAAGAGTAAGTCTGTTGGTGCTTGCTATTTTGACATTCTACTGTTGACTGTGATATTTATCTCGTCTTTAACCAAAGTCAACCAAAACCAAACTCTTAGAGAGCTTGCCCTCTCTTTGGACTACCCCCCCCCCCCCCCCTTCGCTCATAAGGGAAGGATTCCTTGGCCATAAAATGTACAGGACAAATGAAGTCAACACTTAAAGTGTATTTATCCAAATTGTAATTGTAGGGAAGGAGGAGAGTACAGCGACTTCTCTTCGGCTCGAAGTGAAAACGTTGTCATGTAGATGCTGCGTCAATTACAGGCTGCAATGCTTGCTATAATCGTGATTAATTATATGGGTTATGTATTTACTGCCCTTCACGGACGCTAAGTTTACCTTTCTTTTGTTTGGGACCGCTCTATGACTCGCTCTTTCAAACTTCTAAACTGTCTCTCGTTTTAAACGTAGATTGAATGAAAACTTGGTCAAACGAGTGAAATCGGAGATACGAGAGCACCTTTCTGCTCGGCATGTTCCGCAGTTTATCCTGGCTACGAAAGATATACCGTACACGACTAGTGGTAAAAAAGTCGAGGTGGCAGTCAAGAAGATTCTTAATGGAGAGCATGTAACTCAAAGAGGCGCCTTTATTAATCCAGATTCTTTGGACCTTTTCTACAACATCCCAGAATTAACACAACACGAATATTAGACAGAGAAAGTCATGCCCGCGTAACATATGCAACAGTAAATGGTGCATTTTTGTGCAGCCCCATATTGGTTCTTGTGCCGTTTGGTTAAACCAAATGGAGTTATAATAGAAGAATATGACTGTTGATTAATGTACAAGCATGAGAAAGGGACGTTTGTGGTTTTCAGATCCGAGGGCGGTCATCTGTTCCTTCAAGTACTCTGTCTGTTTTCCATTTTGAACAAGCCCAAAATGTTCTTTCACGTGCTTTGTCAATGTCAAAATTTTTAGCAAACTTGGGGTTAGACTACGTGTAATAGTTTATTGCGAAAGATATCTCTGTAACTTTAAATTTCGGGCCTTAGTATTTTATGTGTCCTGTACGAAAAGATGTCACATATAAGTATTTCTAAGTTTAAAGATGTAAGCTAAAGCTTAAAATATTTAAGATATGTCCAAAGGATATTTAGTAGGAGTAAAATCTGCAGTGTTTACGTTTTAAGACATTTTACTGTATTGTGTATGTGTGATCAAGTTGATCTTACTCTTCACGATCCTAACTCGATAACTGGAGCTGAAGACATAGTATTCATTACTAGTTGTCTTCTTAGACATTTTGAAATGTGAAATAACATATTTTTTATGCGGGAGGTGGCAGTCACTTTCAGCTACAGTCAAGCATAGAATTCTGCATGTACTTTATTTGCCTTAGCTTTCAGCCTCTTTCAGGTCAAATGTGACCCTCTCTGTAAACGTTTGCGAGCGGACAGGCAGATTAGATCATTTTTTCGGTAACTTAGCCTTGAATTTTAACTTGGAGTGAGTCAATTAAGGTGGATCCTTTTTGCAAGTTATCAACTAATTTGGGACTGATGAAATATTTTTATATCTGGTATGTAGTGTTTTGAGCTGTAGATGTTTGCTGGAAATATCTTTCCCTTTCTCCCGGTCGCGGGGTCATTTCCTTAGTTTTATTAATGTAGTTACGCCAAATTATTTTGAAATTGTCGTGTTGGGATTATCGATTGTATTGACACTGAAATAAGCGAGATGATCCTGTACCAAAGTAGAAATTAAAGGGCAACACGTAAGAAGTGAATGTTCATCTGCTGCCTTTTAGGATTGACATCGGTCCTGTTGGTACAAAACTTGATTCCTTGTTAAGTCTACACACCAACTGAGAGAAGCGATATGGTACAAGTTGATGACAGTTTGAACTAGAACTTCAATTTGATATCAAATTGTTTCTGTTATGCCTTTTTATTAGTGCCTTTTTATGGATCCTAGCGTAAACAAACTAGAGATCATGTTATTTATCTGTCTCCTGATAATTTATGGAACAATTATAAGTGACATAGTTGTATTAGTATCGTATTTTGCATTAATGCTTCGTAATTATGTTTTCCTTGGTGCAAACTGTATCCTAGTTCTCTTTACTGGTTTAGTACCAATTTAGGCTGGAATGTTTATTGTACAAATTTGAATAAATATTTTGAATGGGAACTTTATGTTATCTTCCTGGCTTTGATTCTGGTTACCGTAGCGAACATGGTAAGGTTGACTTGCAGTAGGGAATACGTATTTTGCTTCTTTCCACAGAATGCTTGTGCACTTCTTTTAAACTTTTTTACAGCTTTTAATTTTAAGAATTCGCGTATATAAACGGGTGTCCTAATACGATTTTTGTCACAAAAGCATTTTTTTCGTCTTCATTATTGACGCATTATCATAACCCGACTATTCAATCATAGTTTAATTCAACAAATTTTATAAACCCCTTGCAGCTACCCCTGTCAGCTTCGTACAAGTGGCTAGTACAAAGTGTTGTTCCTGTAATCGTTATTAGCCAGACCAGGCTCAAAATTTTGTAATACGAAATCGGTCTCCACGAAAGCACCACATAGAGGACTTTTTACTGTCGGAAGATTGTCTATGATAGTGCCAGTGATGAGGACTAAAGTACGTAGCGAAGGTAATGAGATACCGAGAAATTGCATCTGCAGCAGCAGTCAACCTTAAGATACTCTTCTTGAATTTGAATTGATATTCATGGCTAGCGCAAGTCAAAATACAAAGTAATATCTGATGTGTAAGTTAACTCTGTTCATTTGTAACCATTTAATACTACGATACGGCAATAGTTTTGAGAGAACCAAGGAGTTATATAAACCTTGCATAGCACTACGTGTGTAGAAGTTTCGTTTTGTTCATAGCGTGTGGTTTAATTGACACCCGTCAACAAATTCTGCAACTGCGTTATACTCGTGTTTTTTCCTTGATGAGCGAAAACGGAATGGTCGATCAACTGTATTTCTCGGTACTGAATTTATAATTGTAAAAACTACCTACAACCATTAACCAACCATTTTCTCGTGTTTGTAAAACTGTGTTCATAACTACAATGTCATAATTGTCTTTTCGCATAAAGAAATTGATTTACAAGAAACTTGAGACTTGCGCACTGGACCAAGGCCGACATTGTGGTCATTACGAAATAAACAGTCAAAAGCTTTGTAACTTTGCCGCCATTTTGGAGAAGATAACGATCCATCCGCAAATTTTCGACCTATAAGGCCTTAGTCATGTAACCGAATGAGGAATAAGTACTGCATGGGTGACATATAAAACAAAGGAGGAGGACTGGGACCAAACGAGCTCGGGGGAGTGATCAGGACAAAGAAAAACAGAGCATGACACATGCAGTGGACTCTCTTTAACTCGAACTCTCAAAGGACCAAGAGAATTGTTCAAGATAGAGAAAGTTCGAGTAAAAGAATGAGTTAAATTTGCTTAATTCATCATGAAGAAACATAAATTAGTGATTAGGTTTCTTAAAATATAATGTATTTTGCATGCTGAAACCTTACTTAACTTTTAAAAAATCTACAATGTTTTTTTATCTTGAGGACAAACATCTTTCTCTCGTATTAAATTGTTCAAATTTATCACCTCAATATTTCGAGGTTTTTAGTAAATCCATTTAATAAATAGAGTATTTCGAACTATCCTGTTCGAATAGGCCCCTTTCACATTTCATTGGCTTGGAATCCAAAACGAGGTTAAGGTTGTTTGATTGCGGAAACTCTTAAGAAAAGTATTGCGACGGTACGGTTCCTGAGGTTTATGTGTCGTTTTTCTCAGTTTTGTTTTGTTGAATATGGATGCGAGTACAAGTAAGAAAGAGTCCGAGGTGCAAGCTAAAAAGAGAGCTTCATTAGTAAAGCAATGTGAGCTTTTGCTTGCTACAAATT